>VMOF01000220.1:30874782-31099782 GCA_011764245.1 Trialeurodes vaporariorum
ACACGGGCTCCGAACACGAGAGTCCGAATTTTATGCGAATTTTGAACTGAATTGATGACGACAAAATCATTTCACAGATCATTATAAGGGAAATAACCCCTGCAGCAGGCGGATACGATTGCACAATTATCAGTGCTACTGAATTAATGATCACATAACACAACGACAACATCCAACAGTGATCGAGAGGAGATGACGAGACGGTATATCGCAGGAAAGGCGAGAGCCCATAAAACATGGAATGCGTTCTTCCGGAGAAATTCTAATTAAACCTGACGCTATGGTTTCTTGGAAAGAGCTTTTATCCTTTGCAGATATTCGTTTGAAACACTTTCACTGTTAGATTATCACGACATTGGCGGTTTTTCAGGGTTACAAGGGGAGGAAGGAAGGGAGAGAGAAAGAGAGTGAGAAAAAAAAGGGGGGTCAACGTGGGCCAAATCCCAAACCTCCCAACGTTCGCGAAGGATGGATCCTCCAATGAATCAAGAACGCAGCTTAATCCCCATTTCTTCACTTTCCTAGAAATTTGGATCCAGATGATGGGCCTCTTCGTTCACATAAAAAAGTGTGTTGGGTGCGCAAGGGAGATTAGGTCCTTCGAATATGATGCAACATAGTCAAGCATTACACCTACAGCATGGAGACATTTTTGGGTTCTCAGTCACAGATTTATTAGTATGAATTAGATTATTAACCCTCCCCCCCCCAAATTAAAAATCATCAAGTAACACCCCCCCCCCTTCCCCTCAAAAAGAAACATTACGTATCTTTTTTCCTCACTAAGCATATATTAATAGATTGAAAGCAGCTCACTGACTAAAATGTACCAGTTTTCCCTTCATACTTGGTAAATTTATGAGAAACTGGAACGCGGCTCAGTGTTCACCGAAGAGGGAGAAGGAAGGAGTGCTTTCAAAAAGTAGGAAAAGCGAGTTAGTCGGCAACCTCAATAACTGTGCTAAGCGGTTCAAAACATCAAGCAACCAATGTGGTCCATTAATGAGCACCAATGGTCCTTGAGGACAGAAATAATTGTCAGTGCTCCCGAAAAGATTTCAAAAGGTATAAGAGTGCAACTAATGGAATTTTCAGCAGCCGATCCAGCAAGCTCAGAGTGAGTTATAGATCTTGAAGACCATTGATAGAATAACGATACACTTGAATTGCATCACCACTTTTTTTTTTCACAAAATTGCACTTTAGAAGACCGAAATTCGTTGACAATACAAATGCGGGCAAAAATACACAGCTCATTCAAGGGTTTTTTGCTTTATTTACTTTAGAGTAAGACTCAAGCAAAAAAGTTTTGACTCTCAAATTTTGAACAAAAATGAGTTTGAATGTTACTACTGATTTTGTTGTAGGTACACTGAATGTGATCGGTAGTGTTAGTGTAAGTGTACAATCTGACAATGTTGTATTCTGTAAATTTAAAATCCTGAAAAAGATCTTTGAGGGTATTTACTGTGCACTTTTTCATGGAACTAATTTAAAAGGACAAAATGCGTCAGTGCCAGACTGCACACTGACACTAATGATGATGATGCAAATACTTCAACTTGGGTTGAATTCAGGAGAAAATACTTCGACAATGAACTTTAGAGTTTAAAGGAGTTACTGTGATGAGCACATGATAACCTTTTTCAGACTGATGACCCAACTACAAGTGGATCGTTTGATTAGGGTCTGTAAGAATGTAAGTAAATTGAATACGTTTGACTTCAGAAAAAGGAGATGTAGGTAAAAATCTAGGCGACACCATTTGAAAACTAATTTATGGTAGCCTGAACAAAATTGAGGACTTGGGAGAGGGGCAATCCTCCGTTGCAGTGTTTCAGTATCTTATTTCCTACTTTAATTTTATAAAAAGGGTGCGAGGACGTAATTTTTCCTGGAGATTTCATTAAAAACATCCAGAAGTCATAAATATTTCTCAGCAAAATTTTCAGTATGCAACAAGTATTTGCTTTCCTTGGCAAGATAAACATATAGAGGAGAAGATGAAACGCTGAAATGCTGTAAAGGACAAGAGCCCTTCTCACACCCAGGTCCTGAATTTTCAACCTTGCAAAACCTTTGTCCTTGGGTTGCTCTGCCCAAAACTCTTTTGGCTCTTTAATACGGCCTGACATTTGATTTACATAGACACTGCATTTCTAGGGTGTAACAAGCTTCAAATAATAAGAGTAGCAGCCATTTCACTAGACTTCGGAATTTTGCAGGATAGTTTATGATAGAAAACCAATACTGTGTCCAAGCATGCTACACAGCTTCAAAACAAACTTCAAAATAATGTCCCTATAGAAAAAAGAGAGGCATTTCAGCAATTTAAGCGCTCTTAACAAGACACCTGATGATCAGCCAAAAGACCAAAGACGTCTTGAATGAAGACTTGATTTGATTGGAATCAAGTCGCTCGGAATAAGGGCCCATAAATCATGAGACGTGCTCCACTGAGGAAGTCAGCGTTGAAGTTAGAGAACAAATCTGGCTGCGCTGGTTTTGAGGGCCCCTCTGCTAGAAAAATGTTTCAATCTTAATTAAGTAATCCACACCCTTCAAAGAATAAAGATAATCAACCATTATTATTGAATAATGTAAAAAAAATTCTGTTATCAGACAATGAGATATAGATACTCTGATAAGAATTTAGGCAGATGGACCGGTTAGAGATTCCGTATCTTAGTGACTGATGATCATGAAGCAGACGAATAGCCGTGCCCATGTCTGCTTTGAACCAGTCAGCAGTGGTTCAGCAAAAAGTCTTGACTCTAAGCTGACCAACTGCTTCAAAATGAGTTTTGATGCTGCTTAAATGACTTGACGCTACTTTCCAGGACCAGATCCTCCCAGTTCATTGACTACTCAACAAGAACATTGCTCAATAAAAGATGAGGAACTTCACAGCGATAACTAGGTAGATAAGAATCAATGGCTACAAAGTAATACTACAGTTGAGATGGCTGTCAATAACACTACCAAGAGATACTTCTTACTTCTTATCAGTCCGCAGAGAGACAAGAAGTAAGTTCATGCACGATTACAGAGGTTAGAAAAGTAACGAAATTTGCATGATGCAGGATTCATAGACTAACAAACACAAAAAAGTGCACTAGTCTCTTCCGGAATGACTAAATCTAACCGAGTTACAAGGATTGGTGATACGATAAGCACGGGAGCTAGATTTACAGCGAGTAATAAGGGCTTATGTCTGACAGGTAGATCCTTTATCATGACAACAGAGAGGTTAGGAGATTGGGCATGCTCAAGATGATCACTGAGCATGCCTAAACAAAGTGTGTAAGTACTTAAAATTGAAAGACATAACTGCAACATGAAAGAAGCAGCATATAAACAAAGATTCAAGTCAGATTTGCTTCATACATTGTTGGGTGAATGATTGACAATCATCTGAGCAGTAAACAGAAATAACAGTGGCCCTATGGATAAACCTTGCATGTAGTGATCTTGAACTGACAAAGGATAGTAACAAAATAATCGCAAGAAAATGATTTCCACACAAAGAAAAACTACATACCTTCTGTGACTCTTCCTCTCTTGGGTAACGTGTCACTCACTCTAGTATCTTTTGACTTGCTCATACTGTTGATCTGACATTGCATTGTTGCTGATTTAATTTAAATCTAACGGGAAAAAAGCACTCACTCTTGAAAAACAGCTAAAACTAAAAGGAATGACTACAGAATGCCACAAATTTGTGACCATTCTGTCTTGAAACAATCAGGATTTCTCCGAGAGGAAAATATCACCATCAACACAAGCACAACAACAACCAGTCTTGTTGATGATAAACAGAGCTGAGCGCGCCTCAGGCAACAACTTTCAAAACGCTGGATTGCGCACAGCAGATCGCCCGTTACAGCTCCAACCAGAGCTCCGAAGCGAAGCGAGCTTATACAAAACGAGAAGAGTCGAGAACTGTATTTTCTTTAACGAATGTCCATTAGATCAGGTTTATCAGTCCCTGAAAATTAATTTTTTTGTAGAAATCAGGTTACTTTCAGTTACGATTGTCAAACACAATTTGAAGGATAAGCAAGTAGCAAGTGTAAAGCTCGGGGGAGGGGGGAGGGAGGGGGGGTGGTTCGAGGGGGCGATTGCCCTCCCGTTCGGCCAATGAAAGTGGGAAGGAAGAGAGAAAACAGAAAAAGGGGTTCAATGGGGTGCGAAAACTACAGGTTCACCCAGCCCTCCCCCTACCCCTACCCGCTTAAGAGGGCTGGATCCGCCAATGTTCCACACGAGCTATTTCGTAATGAGATTCAGGGGTGCCCACCCCCCCCCCCCTAGGTACCCTACGAGCTACCCCCCTAATCACGAGAATTGACCCCCCCCCACCGAAAGGTTCAAGATGAATACCCAACAGGAGAATGGGGGGGGGGGGTTCGGGGGTCCACCCCCGGAAATTTTTTGAAAATTTGACCCTCTACAATACGTTTTGGAGGATAATTAAGTGAGGGTGGGTTATTAGGAGCATGGGGTACCCTGATAGAGAAGGGGAGTTCGCAGGACCTAACTCGGAAATTTTTGGGATTTTGACTTATGTTAGAAAACCACTTTGGAGTCTCCAAAGATGATTGAATGAAACAATCAATTTCTAACTGTGCACCCATGGAAATTTTTTGAAAATTTGACCTTACAGAATTCGTTTTTGGGGCTTTTTAAGTCGACATTGGGGGGGGGGGGGTACACATTTCCGGAAGGAAATTGATTGGGGGGGTTGATAGAGGGAGGAAAGGAATTTGGGGGGGGGGGGTGTAAGTTTGTGATGAGAAATGGATTGGGGGGGGGAGGTATAGATGGGGTTGAGGAAAAAAGTTTTGGGGGGGGGATGTGGATAGAAAAGATGGACTTGGGGGGATTTTACAAAGGGAAGGAGGATTTAGGGGGGAGTATAGACGGTGGAAAATGAGATAGAAACTGAGTATTTGTGAAGCTGGTGATTAGAGAACGTTCATCGGTAAGCGAAAATACTGATTATCTCAAAAAAGGAAAAACAAATCTTCACCCCCCCCCCCCCCAATTCCCTAGTATACAAGTTGCTCGTATGATTTCTATTGCGTGGGCACCCCAGATGAGATTTCCAAATAATAAGGAAGGTATACCCGCGTATACCCCTACCTCTACTTCAAATTGCTTCTGTAATGGTACCTACTATTTAAAAAGCTCAAGATCTATACTTAAAAGCTCCTAACAAAGAAAAATAAAAATAATAAAAAAATTGTAAAACTTTTAATGCAGCTTTGTTGATTCGAAACACAAAGAATGGGAAAAGGGAGAGAACTAAATTTCTGAAAGGAATCATGGCTCACCCCCTTGCAAACTTTTGAACGTCCGCGAGATGAACGGGTCTGCTCGTAAGAGATGTCCGCGTGATGAACAGGTCTGCTCAATGCTCATCAGGCTATTTTCATGAGTAAAATAGCATTGGCGATGCCTCGGAAGAGCACACGAGATTTTTTTAGAGTCCTCCTCCGCGGCCGCTGGGCCCTGGGGTGACGCGACTTGGCATTATAAGACACTGGCAAGTGTCAGGTAAGAGTGTTTATGGCAGGATTGGCAGTGGCAGCCGGCAGGTAAGAATCTCTTCTTGTGTGTATAGTGTTATTGCATATATTGTACATTGAAGGCACTTCTTACTTCTTTTCCTGTTTTCTTGCTTATTTCCATCTCTGCAGACACTGCAGACCATCGGACACAGCGCTGGATTTGGCACTTCTGCCACAGTGCCACCCATCGGCCATATCTGACTATTTGCCGCTCCCTCTAAGCATACGCTCTCTGGTGGGTCTGGAGGCGCCCCTCAGAAGAAAACGCTCCAACATCGCTCAAGGAAGCGGTACTCGGCAAGTTGTCGAGTTCTTTAAAAACTGAAAAAAATCAATTTTTTTTTTTTGGTTGTTCACCCTGATTTTGCCGCCCCCCGAGTATGCCTCCCGGGGAAAGGGTACCCACATGCCCCCCCCCCCCCCAACGGCACGCCCATGCAAGTAAGAATTTGAAAAGACAATATACCTTCCTTTCCTCAAAAGAAAAATGTGATTTTTTCAGTTTTTAAATGTCTCGATAATTTGCCAAGTAAAGCTGCCTACAGCGATTTTGGAGCGTTTTTCTCACTGCACTGTGCGCCCCTCCAGTTAGGAGCGAGGCCCCCCCCTCCCCGGAAATTTTTGAAATTTTTACCTCCAATAAATGCAAAATTACACATTTTTTAGAAAGATTCCCCAATTCTGTGTACGCAAAATTAGTCAGATTTTTGTGGTGATAACAATGCAGTTAGAGTACCGCGTTGTTTTCAGCACGAAAATCAGCAGTAATTGTAAACTTGATTTCCAATGAGACGCAAGGCTACGTAATGACGCATCGTTACTCTTTGATCTGAGATCATCGAAAAATGGCCAAAAATCAGGGAGTTAATTTTTCATCGATTTATCAATTACATACCTAAACTTTCGAGACCATTCTTAATCACAGAGAACAATTTTAATAAGGAGTTTGAACCTTAAAGTGTCACTGAAAAGTTGTAAATTAAGCTTAAAAGTTGAAAATTATGATTTTTGATGACTCTCTTGCACTTGTTTTTGGCACTCTTTTTCGATCGCAGACCATAGTGCCCTACGGAGTCGAACTACACGCAAAGGATGTTGTCTTTCGAAAGCACTCATTTAAAAAAAAAAAAAAAAAAGTGCCTAGGAAAATTTGCCGCTCCCAGAAATCTGCCGTCGTGGGCCTCGGCCCATGTGGCCCATGCCTAAATCCGGCGCTGACCGGACAAACTGCAATCTGCTGCAATATCCAAAAATTAAGAAGTCTTCATCACTTGTACCAGTCAAGGTATCAATACTATTTCCGTCAAGGTTTCGCTACTCTCTCTGTCAGGGTATCGATTCTTTTTCCGTCAAATTATTGATACTTCGATAATTTTTTTTTTAAATTTTTTCGATGGAGAGATTATAATATTTCCATCATGGTATTGATATTTACCAAGGGTCAATCCTCTCCCCGTCTACTTATTAGTATTTACCAAGTATCGATACTCTTTCAGTCAAGGAATCTAATTCCACTGTACGTATTGATACTGATTTTGTTAAGGTATCGGATATTTACCAAGCATGAATTCTCCTTTTGTCAAGGAATCGATACTCACAAGATATACTTTTTCTGTCGTGGTAGATTTCATTTCAGAAGTGTAGGCATAGCTTGCCAATAATTTCTGGTATATTTTCAATTTTCAGTCGTTCAAGTAAAAGAAACAACTTAATTGTCTGAGGCTTTCACCTTCCAATTTCAAAGCGTTCCTCAAAGAAAAACCAGGGACCAAATAGTGTTACGGCTTGACGGTCCTCCGAAAGACGTTGGATGGTGCGCACGTAAGTATATTTGCGTGTAGTTTATACCCCCCGTAAGTGCTCACCGATCATCTGCGTGCGGGACCGTGAGGACGCAACACTATTTGGTCCCAGCACGTAAATTCATATTCTTTTATTTTTATTTTGTAATAAGAGAAGTAAGGTTAGAAAATTCCAAAGATTATTAGTCTAGGTGTGCCTACACTTCAGAAACGACCTCTATCAATGCATTTCTGGCAACCCGACTAATGACAGGGGAAATAAATCTAATTATTAGGGCCATGTTTGAAATTTGAATTGCGCTGAAATAACATTCCAAGGGCTCATTAACATCCTTAGAAGTCATTCCTACTCAGCAAATAGAGTGAAAAAATTAACGTAATTGAAAGGACTAATCAAATGAATCTGAAATGAATTCGAAGATCAGAATGCAAAGAGGTGCTTTATGGCCTTAAAAAGTTGCATTTAGGTTAAAAAAAGCAGTTTAATTAACACAATCCCTGTTTGTTTCCGCTAGCAGCTAGTTAGCTTGACTTGAAACTGCCTCACAAATAATACCTGACAACAACAGAGCAATTTGCTTTGCTAGTTTTGAGTTTTTGAGAGGATTTTGGAAGTTTCGAGTGTTAGCAAAGTAATTTTGGTGCCATTTTCCAAGAGAGTCTGAGCTTAAATTTACTGCAGCCAAAGTCAGCAACAAACCCCCATTTTGGCAGATGACTCATGTTCGTCCATTTTTTACAAACTGTTGGTGAACAAAGTTTGAGGGCACCAAGCTTGCTATACTCGAATTTCCTGACTCTCCGTGAAATTGGAAATGAAGTGTTTTTCCTACGTGTTTTGATAAATCAAATGAGATAACGGTAAAGAAATAAAGAGATGTGTTAAGAGCATTTCCAGCAATTGAAGAGTTGTTTTGTAAAAAGGCGGATAGAACTGGATAAAAGCGGGTGTGCTCAAGCTCAAAAGTCCTGATTTCAAATCGATACTGCGTAAAACTCTGATGAGAAAAACTGGGTTTTCTTAATTATCAAATAATCAGAGCGTGTAGTCGAATCGTCAGATGATTAAGAGAACTCAATCCAACACTTTATACTCACAAAATAACCTTTTAAAATCAGGTTTTTGGAGCACGAGCACATCTACACCCACTGTTTATCCGCTTATTTTTACAGAAGAACTCCTCAGTTGCACACTGAAGAGATACTGATTGCCTCGTTGCGCTAGTCACTGCATACATACTCCTGGCACCACATCCAAGAAAGTTCATGAGAGTTCCAAAAAGATGGAGGAACTGGTCTTTTCTGGTAGTGCCAAACCTGTTACGAAAGCATAAAAGTGTACTAACAATGTCTAAGAACGAGACCATTTTCAGAAATGACTAGAAATATTGGGACGAGAGGAAACAGTGTCCTTCTTTTCATAAGAGATGAAAAAAAAGGAGCAAACATCAGAAACAAAGTGCTTTTTTTTTCTAAAAAAATTAATCATTTTTATTGATAAAAATTTTTGCTAAGCGTTACAAATCTAAAAAAAAATGTCATCACTATTAAAAAATAAACAGAGAAATACAAACAAAACAAAGGCTAAATTTACACAATTGAGGTTTTGGCAACACTACAAATATGAGATGCAATCAATCAAATGCACAAAATTGCAAAGATATCACTTTGAAATTTAAAATTTCAACGAATGAAAACAACATAATAAAACATGTTTAAAAAATGTGATCACATTGATCAAATTATATTTTCTAGATAAATGCTAACAGGTATCACTTTTTTTCTTTTTTATTTCATAACAAACTATGGCTTAACAATCCTTGGAACAACTAGCATGAAACTGTATTTCCGCGGTGGTACTGAGACGAAACTTAAAAATGGAAAACCAGATGAGAAAATATCACTCCAAACAGAATAATAAGGTGAAGCATCATAAACAAGGATAACAAGGATACAACTTCCAAAAGTCTACACATTTTTGAAAACTTTGGTTTTTTGTTTGTTTGTAATTCATATTCGACATCCCAACATTTGAACTAAAAACTCCGGTAATTTTTAAAACTGGCGGGTGACAAAAAAGCAGAAGAAAAGGAAACAAAGAACTTTTAAACAAAATGAAAAATAAAAATTCGATCAAACAAATTTAAAACTTGTAATGTAAAACAGTTAAAATTTTCCCAACAACTTTGAAGAGGACATACATTTCTTTTGCACTAAGCAATGATCTTTGTACTAGCTGTCGTGTTTTATACGTTTGTGGCTTGCAGAACTTTACATGGAGTCTTATGGAAGACTATGGATGACTGTGAACAAGAAAAAAAAAATTGGCTTATGTGGGATTTTCGAGCACAATTAGTCAACAAAATTGATTTCGAGAACTATTTGTAAAAAAGAAAAAAATCAGAAAAATCGGCCACAAGCCTCAACAAAAAAAGACTGCCACAGACATACAAATTTTACTTTTGGACCCATTCTATCGTGAAATTGGGAAAATATCTATTTAAAAAACATAGATAGATGGATAGATTTTTTTCCTGCATCTCCATATTAGACAACTTTCAAACCAGAACTAATTGACAGTACAATAGATAAGCAGGCAGAATTTATCTTTATTCGGTTTCTAGATTAGTTCATTTTTTTGTTTTAAAAAAAATCCATGCAAACCCCAAAATTTTTAATTGTTTACTTACCTCATAAATATTACATAAATTACTTAGTAAAAATCAACATAATATCAGTTTTTGTCATACTTGGGAACACATATCGGGAAAGAAAAAACTGCAGATGCATTTTTTTCAATTTTATAGCAAAGAAATTCGGCTGGAGTCCCCCCCTCACCGTTTCCACCTTGGTAATTAAAGAGTTAGTTCTTAAGCCCCCTTTTCTCTCACAGGTACAGGGGAATTTGAAATTCTCCTTTGATAAAATTCTTTTGTCATCTAAGTCAAAAGAAGTTACTATATTTTAAGAAAATAAAATAAGCATTGCTGTTTACAAAATACCTATGCTTAGGGGTATGCTTAGGGGTATGCTTTAACCTTAACACAATTCCAGAATTTCATTTCTGTCCAGCTTGGAATTTTGAAATGCTTTGACACTCCTTTTTGGCCAAATGCTGTTGGGCACAGTCCAATTGAGGCCGTCTCCAGAAGAAGGCTCATAAAACATAAGGTGTCCTCTACCAAAAAAATAAGCCTGACAGTCTCATTAGAATCTGATCAGACAAGCAAACCTATCATTGTACAAGCCCTTTTTTCGGAAACAGCCTCAATTGCTAATCCTGCTATCAAACAATCAGCTAAAAGACAGCAAAGGACAAAGAAAGAATAAAAGATAACTGTTTGATTTGAGTCCCACCTCATATGTTTACAAGAGATGATACTTTGGCACATTTCACCATAGATCACAAGAATATCACAAAATGGGATATTTTTACTTGACCCTATAGGTCACCTTCTGAGAGCCAATCTAATATTTTTGGTGTGAAATACGTTATAATGACATCTGCACCTGAAACCAAACAACGTAAACTAAGATGAATACAAAGAATGAAGATTTGAAAAAAAATCTCGTACTCACCCAAGTATGATAGTATGATACGCGCTAAAAACACCAAGACAAGAGCAAAAATTTCAGGGTACACATTATACACGGGTATTTGTAAGCAACACCCCCTAATTACTATAAATGATTTAAAACATAGAAAATCGACTTTACGTAGGCTCTGCCAGATATACTGTTGAAATATTCTACTAAAATTGGCGTTGACAAATATTTGTTAGAACTGAGAATCGATTTCTTACCATCTTGCTGAGCACCCATGTTATGCAGGTACCATAATTTAAGAGCTTAAGTACCACTTTTGCACCAACAAAATTACTAAACCGCCCCTTAAAATTAGACACCAGTCAAAATGGCTCTCAAAATTTTGAGATGAATTTTGACCACTGGTCATTCAGTAATGCCATCCATAATTCATGACTGTGTGGCGACCTCGCGCCGTCCACGATCCGGGTCCATCCAACTTCCACTCATCGGTCAGAGAGGCACACAGCTTTTGCCGAGAGAGCGCTCCACTGCATGCTGCGGAGTGTTTCTCATCTTCTCATGACCGCGAACGACCTCTCCGCTGAAACTTGGTATTGTTGGGACGTTCCCACCAAGACTACTTATCAGCGGACTCTCCCATAGACCCACGTAGAGTGCCTATAACTGGATTATTCCAAACCCTAATTTTGTTTCTACTAAAGCCACAGATTCCAACTGTGAGCGACTGGGAGAGAAACTCATCACTGGAATCTGTAAGTTGAAACCTGTTCATGTTCACATCATGATACAATCCCTGTACGGGGATTGTGATTTTTCTGACTAGTTGTGAGGGCTGTTTTCTTTTTAATTTATTCTCTATTGAAATTCTTACATCACAAGATAATTCTACAATATTTTTGGGAAGAGGGTAGGCTTTTACCTGCACGTCTCATGGATTGCAGTACTTCTGTCACACCTGATTTCAAATTTATGATTCCGTTTTCGGACGCGAGATGTAACATTGAGTATTCTCCAGATACCTAAAACAGGAAAAACGAAAACATGCAACATAATTTTTTTAATTTATTTTCAAAATTCAGAAAATCAGCTAAACTTATACCTAGTCATGAGTACAGTATGTTTTTGGCGAAAGCATAACACTAAGAAATTTTTTCATAGTTCCAAAAAAATTGGTCCTAATTTGAAACAGATAATTTTACACATCATTTCCATGTAACATCCTGCTTCACGTGTCATGGTTTTAGTTCTTTCAATGACCCAATAAATTCATGATGACCCTTTAATCTGATTCTCCCTGTCTATCTCGTACGAGACGATACGAGATAGACGAGATAAGCGACTCTATCTCGTGCCAAGAGATAGGACGAGACGAGTCGGAGTCATCTCGTCTCGTCTCGTGAAATGAGCAGAATCAACCTTCTGATAAGTTCATAGCCGGACTTCACTTCATCATCTTTTAAATGTTCATTGCGCAAATGTAAACAGTTACACGCAGATTTATAAAGAAAACACATTAAATCAAACAAACCAAAAAGTCTTACTCAAAAATGATAGATAAAAACTTTTTGAACTTTCTGTACCAGTATTACCTTGGATTTCGAACTTAGATATCCCGGTGAAGTTCACGTTGCAGACTGAAATGTCTTACTTCAATAAGCGTTGAATAAAGAAAAATTAGAGTAAAGCCCTCAAAAACCTCAAAATAATCATTGATGAAACATGCAAATTCTTCATTGAAATTCTTCATTGGTATTAAACAGATGAGGAAGGAATCAAAATTATCAGTACATTTGTAACAGTCTTTGGCGAAGAATTTAGATGCGCTGCATGACTTTGATACCGTCAGTTATTACCTTATACCAAAAAATTAATTGTATTTTTGGGTTCAAATCACATGACATAAAATTCACTATAGGTGAATCCATGCCAAGTCAAGGTGTGTAATCGGGGTAAGAGATAGCGCCACAGATTAATAACTCTGATAACTTTTAACCTGGGGGGGTGATCACAGAGGATTGAATTCTAATCGTTATCGTAATTGAATTGAATGCATTAAATCAAATTGTGGGCTCGCTACTGCACAACTCAATCATGCAGGTAACCAGTCCTAACCACTTCCTCACCTCATTATACTTCAATTGATAGAGATTCCGGCTAGTGCAGACTGATGGGAATCTCAGTACACTGAAGTATGAAGAGGTGAGGAAGTGGTTACGACTGGTTACCTGCGAGATCAAGTTGCGCAGTAGCAAACTTATTTGAATTTAACGAATTTGAAATGATAACAATTATGATTTGATCCTCTGTGATTACTCACTACTCACCCCCCCCCCCCCTTGCAAACAATTGCAAATCATAAAATAGGGCATCCAATATGCGTTGCTCAATTGAGGTATGATTTTTGAGCCAAAAACCATCGAAAACAACACAAAAGGGAGATTAAAATACTAAAGCCAATTTCTTACCTCTCAGACAGGTCAGGAGCCACTACTGTTCTGCAGCTCTGTGTTTATATTCTACATTCTTAATTTTAGTAATTCCAAGTTCCTAACTGAGCTAATTTTGATAGTTTTCGGCTCATAGAATCACACAAAAAATTAGTTCAGCGTTCTGGCTACTTCTTTATCACAATTCGCAATCATTTCCACAATAAACCTTACTAAAAGCCGTCTCTGAGTTATCGACTTGAGGCACCATCTCTTATCCTAAATTCACACCTCAACTTGGGATTGAAAAAAATTGGAAAAAACTCAAATGGATTCACCTAGGGGTGCCGCTTTCTTCGGGGGCCTAGCTACCTTACACTCTAGAAGTAACTGTGAGAATCCAAAAGTAATAAACTCAAAAATAATAAAAATACCAAACTGATAATTTCAATTTGGTGTTATTTACCTGGTAAACAAACATGGGATAAGCAGGGTAACTGTCTTTGATCTGCTTAATTACATCTAGATATGCAAGGCCTGGTTTCACCATTAACATGTCTGCTCCTTCTCTGACATCCCTGTCCTGGAAAAGATGAGGGGGGGGGGGGCAAAATGAGAATTTGAAATGAAAACGAAATGAAAAATATAAGAGGACAGAAAGAGCAGCTAAGACTGCCTAAGAGATAATTGAAAGATTTGAAATTTACAAAAAGCAGTTTATAAGCTGGTTTTCTGCAATTCATGAAACATTTGCTGACCCTTTGCTGCAAATTGGCATGCTGTTCAGAAACAGAACCAAAACTTGAGGTCAATTGATAAAAAGTTAATCGTGTAACACTGCAATCTTCTGAACAGCCCAGATGAATGAGAAATGCTAGATTATCACAGTTTGACAAAAAATGGAGGAAAATATTTCGGATTGTATTTTTATTTTCGATTGTATTTCAGATATAAATTCCAGTAGAATCCACTAAAGCAATAACTGGTTAAGTCGCAAAATTGCAACTAATAAAGAAAGCAATAAAAATGTTTTTCGCTATTTGTATTCTATTTTTTGATCTTTTGGAAAGTGATTTGTAAAAGAAGAGTTAGGAGTTAACCTTTTTGCCAAATGGGAAATGTGAGGTTTGAGTCACTTTAAATCAGAGAAAATGGGAGAAATAGTTTTGGACCAACCGGTTTCTGCATAGAATGAAATTTCTAAAAGCCCACTTATTACAAAAAGTGAAAAACACAAGTCAAATATTTTGTCATGAACTGCAAAAACCAAAGTTAGAGGCAGCATCACAGTTAGACCTCCTTGTCAAGATTCAATTTGTACCCATTAAATTACAGATCCTCGAGTTTTTTTTCTGAGAGAGACTCAAAATTCAATTTTCACCTTGGCTCCAACACCAAATCCCAGCTTGTCACGATCTTTACACCAAAATTTTCTGCTTGGGCGTTTAACCACTTAACCTTTTGAGATTTAAATTTTTTTCTCCTCAATTGGAAGTATATTTTAAGAGAAACTCACCACTGCTCTTTGCGCTAGACCACTGCTGCCACTTGGAAGTTGATAGCATCTTCGGTCTCCAAACGTTGGAGCAGATTTGGCTGCATCCCTGAATGGACCATAGAATGAGGAGAAGAATTTGGCTGAGTAAGAAAGAACGCAAACCTTGTGAACCAAATAACCTAATGAGGATTTTATTGCGGCGATCATACCATCCATCATGCATGAAGGAGCCACTATATGAGCACCTGGACAGGGAGACAAAAATTATGATTGTTGTAACTACTCGTACATGAAAAACTAATTGATGATTTCTTCTCCATCATTATCTATAAACCATTCTAAGTAAAAGTTCTCAGGTGTCCAAACAAATCCTGTGCAGTTTAGCTGCTGATATAGCAAAAAAGTTGGATCATGAAACCTTTCCGAACTTTTTTTGAGCATACTGTAGTGAAAAGAGTGAGATCACTGTATGGGTGAGAAGACAAAGCTTCGTGCAATCTGGGATTTTTACCTCACTCTTAAATAATTTTGACTTCAAAACCCCCCCTCTTTGATGACCCCTTCTTTTCTTTTTGGCTTTTCATCCAACCCAAAATTTTGCGGATTCAAGCACATTTTACCCACCAAATGACCATGTACAGTCGGGGACAAAAATAATGTCAGACGACTCCTTAAATTTTGGCTTAATTAGGCCACTTGCAATGCTTAAATCCATTGGGGTAGGTATTGCGGGTAGCCTACCTTCAGGAGTAATCTGACATTATTCTTGTTCCCGACTGTACTTTGTTAAAAAGACCAAGATTTATAGAATTTTGTCCGTAAATTCCCTAGATATTTTGGCTGACTCATAACAAGGCAAACTTCTTCAGAAAATCCCAAAATTTCATCACATTTCATACAATTTGTGGATCCTTACATACAGAATTTTATGCAACCCTGATGCTGGTCAGTTTGGGAAAGGAGAAGTGAGACCAGGGGAACGGCAACTAGAGGACATGAGAATTGGCTGCTGAAAGGAAAGGAAATAGAGAAAGCACAGTAATGTTCAAGGATGGGTCAGTGATTGAAGGAGGGAGGGGGGTAGGAAAAGCGGAATGCGGCTCAACAGACTATGTAGACATAGATCCAAAGGCAGGAGCCCATGCAGTGAGCTCACTCATTTCACCGGCGGTTGCCCCAATGGCAAACGATCACTTTTGGATGGTCGTTACGACTCACTTGTTATGTTATTTTCAGACCAATATAACTCTAAAACTAATTTTGGGAGTTTTTAGCACATATCATTTGGATGGACCAAAAATGTTAGTTCTTCATTTTTTCAGTTCTCAGACTGAGTTTTTTTTTTTAGGAACACCTTAATTGGGAAATAATAATGGGTATAAATAGGTTAATAGCTCAACAAACTTGCACATGGGATTCTTGGGCGTGTGAGATCTTTTGCTCAGAATGGTCAAAAGAATATGATTTCTTCAAAAAAAAAGTAAACCTCGAGTGAGGTCCAATTGGCATAAGAAACTTGAGCAATCCTTTCTGGCTACTAATTTTCACATTGTAAAAAATTAAAAAGCAAGGTAAAATGCCTGCGACTTGATAGTTTATTTCAAATTGAGAAAAACGCAAAATATCTAAAAGTTCGAGTTACATCTGTTAGCAGTGTTCCTCTTTTCGGATAAGTATCTGATCTGTCCCATTAGACTGAATGAAAAATTCAGATAATTTCAACCATAAAATGGTAATACTGTCCATTAGCTATACAAACTATTTTTACCTGCCACAGCATAGTTAAAAGCAATTTCTCCAATCCGTTTGATTGACAGTTGGTTATTGATGGAGCCATCATCATAAAGAATTCCACAATGACCATGCGAGGTGTAGGCACACAAGCAAACCTTAAATTAGAGAAAAGCAATCAAGTTATTTGACAATATTTTGTTTGATTTATTTTTATCACAAACTGGCTTTTTCAAGCTTTTGCTAGAAATGAATGAAATGTTGAAGCTTCTGTCAAATGTGAGAAAAAATAATGATAGAGACACTTGGAACAACCGAAATCCACTCACTTCTGTAGTAAAGGTCATTAAGTTAGTTGATGAGAGTAAGTAGGCTCAGTTTTTTTATTTATTCCATTACTAACCCACATTCAAATGCTTGTAAAAACTTGGTTTCACAGAAAAAAAAAAATAGTTGATTTAATAATTTTAATGTTAAAAGTGGTGACCGCAATATGGTAAAAGTTAATTTAACCTAGTGGGATGCTAAATTAACAAAATAATACTGTTAAAATAACAACAAAAATTGTTAAATCAACAAAATTGTAACGAATTTCACGTGCCAATTTGTTGATTTAATGATCTATTTCGTCAGTTTTTTTTTTTTTTTTTTTTTTTTTTTTTTTTTTTTCTGTGTGTGTAATTTTACAGTGATAATTTATAGCTTACAAAATGACCAGCGGTCAATCATTTTTGAGATTCTGAATGAACCAAAGAAAGCTTGAAAGTCACAAGATGATACTTACATCACAGGCAATGACAAGATCTGGGAACCAAGATTTCAAGTTAGGGATTGCTTGTATCACAGGGTTTGGTGTTGAGTCTGCAGAACTTCCAGTTTTGTCCTGAAAAATAGTAGATCCTTTAAAATGTAATTTCAAATGTTGCGATCACCTGTCCTTAACTCCTTACTTATCTCAATAAATCATTAACCAAGGAACTGAATCAAACTGTGATGTGCGTGAGATTAGAACTCGGGAATGCTGAGTATTGGGGTTTAATTCCCCCCGTCAGATCTTAAACTTGCTCATACATGTAACTCCAGACATAAAGACACAGTTAATACTAGGATCAGATTAAGTTGATCTAAACAGCAGATTATGTTTTCTGCTGTCCAACTTTTCAACGCTCTTCTTTGGGGCATCAAGTTGCTTTTATAGGAGGGGAAGCTGGTCTCTTTCTTTTGTCACCTTAATGAATTTCCGTTAAAAAAAAGCTTTTTATAGTATACCAGAACTTTTTGACACTACCGTAATTTAGGGTTATATAAAATTATTTTTTATTTATGGACAGTTGACAAATTAAATAATGTCAGTTGACTCCTTAGATTTTGATTCAGGTAGGCAACCTGCAATACTTATCACAGTGAATGTAGGTATTGCTGGTTGCCTACATGAGTCAAAATCTAAGGAGTCGACTGACATTTTTTATTCGCTGACAGTACCATAGCTACGTATCATGGCTGACATGTATGTATGTATGTATGAATAAATAAATAAATAAATAAATAAATAAATAAATAAAAGATGAGTACCAAAGAAATGCATCAGCGAGAGGCTGGTTGGCAACAGGCCAGTGTTATAGACCGAAACACAGATTGATTGAAACTACAATTGATCGAAACAACGATTGATCAACATAACAATTGATTGAAACCTAATTTCTCAAAAACATTGAGATTTTGACGTTTAGAACTTTGATTGATTAAAACTTTATCAATTTTCCCAGATTTTGTTCTGTGACCAGAAATACAGTAAAAAATTCAAAATTTGTTAAGTTTTGATCCAACAATCAAAAGCACAAGTTCAGTAGGTGACAGGTAAGTACCTGCCTGTTAAAAAACCAACCACTCACCAATGTATCTGGATGCTTTTTTGGACTTGCATTCAGCACTACGTGTCAGAAGATCAGAAGAACATTACCCTCTGGCTGATGATATCCGTAAGCAAATTGGCTTGATGATGAACTTTGGGAAGTACTTATGAGCCAAAAAAATCATTTGATAAGTTTAGGAATTATTTCAGTCAAAAGTTGGCGAAAAATTTATTATCTGGTTACATTTCATCAATGAGGGAGGCACACTTACCTTTTCTAATTCTGTGATAACACCAAACAGCAAAACTGATTTTAGGCCAAGATTTACTAAAGGGGTGAGCATTTCCTTCAACTTTGAGACGCCATAACGATTGATTCCCGGCATACTTTTGATCGGCTCCACAGCATCTTTTACATCCCTGAGAAACAAAAAATTGAGTCATTGAGAATAAATGGATGGATGCAAAAAAATATGCTCTCAAGTATCAAAAATATTAAGCAACATCAAGAATCTTGCTTGGTATTGAAATTATCTCTCAAAGTCAAATAAATCATTGAGAATCAAAAATTTTGACAAAAAAAAAAATTATTCGTTAATTTTTTTATTTCGTGATTAAGTAAATATTTGTATTTTTGAAATATTTGATATTAGTCAACACACATTACACATAGAACAGTCTCAAAAATGTTGATCTATACAAAAAGATATGCTAATCGGTAGCAAAAGTATTGACATAAATCGAGTCAGTACATTGATATTGAGCAATATACACTCAGGAGGAGAAAAATTGCAAAAAATCTTGATAAAGAAAAATATAGACTATAGTTGCAACAAAATAGAAAGATACTTCACTCATGAAGAGCACATCAAAAGTTTTAAAAGCTCTTTATGCTTAAGTGGCTTCAATTCTACGTTCTCTATCAACTTGAGAGCTTTGAGAACATCGTCATTGCTGTCAACATTAGAGCAGAAGCATTTTGAGTATTGAGTTTTGACAAGTATTGAAGTCTGCTTCCGAAATGTATAAAAACGCATCAATGAGTAGTTAGTTATTAGTAGCGAATCGTAACTCTGCACTCATCAACTGCTCACTGATGCGTTTTGATGCATTTCGGAAGCAGGCACCACTACTAGCCATAACCCTATACTCAAAATGCTTCTGCTCTGGTGACAAAAATCAAACCGGTCATTAACCCTTTCCACTCCACCATTTTTCGAGCTGAACCTTCCTGTACTGTACTAGAACTCCATGAACTAGAGCTTCACTGGTAAGTTCAGAAGAAGCCCGTCAGAGCACAGCACTTCTCAGACACCTATTTTGTCCTGTTGATAATGTCAATTTCGAGCTACAAAATTTTGTCAACCACAGCTCGACAATGGAGCGGAAAGGGATAAGGCCATGGTTAGTGCCAAAGTTCACTGAAGAACTTATCTTTTTATCTGGATGATGACTAGAAAAACGCAGATTTTTTCCCTTCACTGATCCTCAAATAAGGTCGCAAGAAAAGAATGAAATAACAAAACAAAACTTGAATTTCAAGGACTTGTGTGAGTATCAGAAAAGAAACATTTTTTACACTTCCTCACAATTCACACTTACCATTTAATTGAGGAGGTAGCTGGAAAAACGGCCTAAGTAGCAAAATCGCGTTCTGAGAAAACGGCTGTTAAAGTTTTTATTTTAGTGCCAATCTAACATAGATGAAGAATCAGGCTTGGGTTGGATCAAAAAAGTTGATCCATACCCTCAGGTTGAAGTTGGTACAGTTGAAATATGCTTTGGCTGTATAGGAAAGAAGAAATTGGATAAATACGAAAGGTCTACTAAGGTCGTTTTTCCATAGAACGACCTGTTGCACAGAGACAAGTCCTCACTAAACGCTGAGTATTAACTCCGTTTTTCCAGAGAACGACTTTCTGTATGGAACATATGTACTACATGATAGATGTAAAAAAAAAAAAAAACCAAAAATCTGCAAAAAAAGAGGCGAATTTATTAGAAAATAAAGAATATAAAATTATTCGTCCTCGTATTCACTCTCGCTTTCACTGTTGCCCGAGTCCTCTTCACCATCTTCAATTTTCCCCATTGTGGTCATTATAGCATTGTGGTCATTATAGTCGCCAGCAGAAGTGGCAACCTCTTCTCATATAAACTCCCATATCTCACTCAATTTTTGACGTACAGTCATAAAATTTTGTGGAGATATTATTGAGCCTATGTTCTCTCAGAAAAGTTGTTCTCCGGAAAAACGGCCTTAGCCGGCTAAGGCCGTTTTTCCAACTAGCTCCTCAATTAACATAAAAATATGCATGTTGACAAAATTATTTGCTGTACTTAAACTCCAAATAGGAGTTAGACCTAATAGTAAATGGTCCATAGAAACACCTCAGACTCAGATGACTTGCACTAGTGATGAAAACAGTGAATCGACAATTTGTGTCTCCAAATTTTACGGAAACTTGTTCCAATCTCCGAAAATGAGCATGCAAAAATGAGGGCTTAACGACAAGTATTCAACTGGCCAACAGTTCCAAAATGAATTAGTCAATGATTAAACTCAGAATAGTAAAGACAAACTTACGTTATGAAAATGGGATACATCAAATTTTCAGAGGAGATGGAGGTATTTTGCGAGTGCCATTTCCTTAGAACTGGGTGAAAGTATCCACTTTGAAGAACATTCCTAGCTTCCTGTTTGTTCATTTTGCTTCGATCAGGAAAAGTGGGACGTTAAGTGCGTTAAGTCAGTACAAATTTGCTATTCTTCCTGTTTTTCTTCAAACTTACCACTCACTCAAGTACACTGCATCACAACTCACGAGAGACATGTGCGACGGGACGTGGTGGCAACGTTACTTAATTGAAGTAAATAATGAATGATCCCCACGTGACTGACCGGTTAATGACATTTGAGTATTGACCACTGTATTTAAATGCGACAAAATTCCCTTAATTATCCTTTTCACTTTCTTTTTTCTAAATCCATGGAGCCTTGAGAGGGCAGCACAAGTAGAGGCGATGAATCTTTGTAAACAAATAAAAATAAATAGAAAGCTAACGAGAAGATAGAATAACGTCAACTGAATAACGTCAACTTGCTCATTTTGGAATAAGGTAAAACCGGTGACGCCTGTATTGAAGGAAATTTTTAAACAAAGACAGCGCAGCTGTGAAAAAAGCAAGTATCTGCAGAGATCGTACATTTTTTGAATGAGTGGTAAAATATAGTTTTTGTTTGTTTACTTGAATTGTTCCATTTGCAAGGTAGATGATTTTGCCTGCGTCGGATTTTTTTCGGGTACCTATGCAGGTTAAGCTCATTGTAGGAGTAGTGGAGATACCCTCAGTTGATTTTAGGAAGTTTCCCAAACATTGCTCCCCTCAAACCAAGCTAATTTTATTAATTTAATTTAATTTTTTTTTTTAATTTTTTTTAATTTTTTTTTTTAATTTTTTAATTCTTTTTTAAATTTTTTTGCAATTAATTTTAAAAGCTGGAGAACGGAGATGATGACATGGGCGGTCTGTGGGTTCAAAAATGGAAGGATTTGAAGAGAGGTGATGACCTTTTTTTCCTTCGATTCTCACTGTTGTTCTTGAGCCCTTCTCCATGTACGTAAATGTTTGGGCTTGGAGAGCTATAAATCTTTCTTTGCTTATTCCCTTTTTTTGAGCTCTTTCCCTAAAACGCAGGGGGCCTGAAGAGTTGTGACCACTGTCTCCCTCATGTAGGAGCTCTTTTCAAAAAAAGAGCAGGAGGGTGGCTTGAGCCCCCAAAGCCCCCCCCCCCTTGGACATCTAGTGGGTGGTGGGTCTCAGGAACCAACTGTGGTTAATGGCACCCTCATAAGTTTTGATCTTGAATCAATTCTTTTGTCATTCATTTTTGAAAAATTTTACTATAGGAGAAGATACTATAGTGAATAGAAGGCGTTCTCAATAAATTCAGTGACCTTATGCAGTTTGGTTTATGAAGAAAGAAAAATCCGGTTAAACTCCCATGATTTATGTCTGCTTAAGTAGAATATACAATGCGGATGCGGGATGAGTAATCTATAAAGCAGTTATCAACAAATTTATTTACATTTTTAACTATTTTTGTCCAGAAACACTGCCTGAATGTAGTTGTGTTCACAAGGGAGGAGAGATACTATCATCTATTTGTGTCTGATACCCCATGTACTCCCTTGGATTGTTTTCCATGGCTCAGTCTCTGGTATCTATAGGAAGTCGCTTGGGTGGGCCTCAAAGCGTGAAGTTTAATAAGGAATATTCTTCTTCTTTTCTTTTCCTGCTAATTATATGTTTATCCATTCTTATCCCTTCACCTTACAATTAACAATCTTCATTCAATACTTTAAAAACACTTTTCTTTTGTTTGTCTATAGGTGGCTGAAGATTCTCTCCTGTTTTAAACTGAGAATAAAGCCAAAAATTCTCTAAAAAAAAAAAAAAAAAAAAAAAGGGAGGAGAGACTCAGGGGGCTTCAGCTTCCTCCAAAACATTAATTTCTAAGGGAAGAGGGGGAAGAAAGTTGGAGCCAATATTTCGTATCAGACATCACTGCCTGTATGCCCACATTTGTTGTATAAAAGAAAAGGAGCGAATAATTTTCAAGAAGCCTTGATGTACTTTGAAAATAATGAAATAATGATTTCTAACTGTTTTTTTGAAAATTATTCGTCAACACTTTACATGTATAGATTTATTTTTCAAGATTCAGATTCTAGAAACAATAGTATGGTGATACAAGATCTTGAATGGTGAAAACTATTTTTGACTTCCTATTTTTTCTCCTTTATTATATCTTTTACCGTCGTGAGAGCGCCATTTTCGGTTTCCTCATCACATTAGCCACAAATTTCGTGGCCCGGTGGGCAGCAAATTTTCATCTACCCTTTCATTTAGGAGAAAATTCAACAAATTCGAAAAATTCTTTAGCCCGTCTTTTTGAAATTGGTTACCGAGAACATGGTCCATAGCAGCCAACCACAACTTAGAATGAGTGAAAACTTTCCCGACTATATTCCCTGACTGGGGGTCCCGGATTTCTTGCACGTTTGAATTTCCTCGTAAGATTCCAAATCCTAGGCAACCCTTCTCGAAAATATACTCAAAATTTGTTAAATGCCTTTAAATCTCGAAACTTCTGAAACTCAGTCCGCCAAATGGTTAACACGTCAAGTTGAAAGTTTCCCAGTTGTAGCGTGAAAACAACTTCGCGTTCCAGGATTACATCACTTTTCCTTGTGTTTACAAATTATTCGTGATTCGCTTTCAGATTCGCCTTCACAATGTCAATCTCTCCGTGAAATTTAAAAAGAAAATATTCGGAAAGTCTTTAAACAGTAGTTTTCAGTTTTTAATGTTCATCAAGGTTCACTCTTGTGAGAAAAAATAATTTCAGATAGTTTACTGCCTAGAATTTTTACATTTTTCTGCAATCGCGGTGCGCCTCCCATGCTCAGAACGCCGGCACACGTCTCTTTTCTTACCAATTTCATGTATAGCTTAATTTCAATTCATCACTGGATGTAATTTAGAATTCAGGTTTTCATATTTTGGAAGATGACCGGGCAGAAGTAAAGCCTCCTTCCTGCCCATCAATTTGATTGCCTGCCTCAGTTTTGTAGTATAACCGCATCATCAACAACTTCCAATGTCTTATCATGGCCGGCAATGGTATTTTTCCCTTTAAACACTACTGATACTTTTCTCTTGTTTTTAAGTATTTCTAAAATTCAAACTGTTCTACTTGGCGTTTGATTATCCTGGGTAGAACTGGAGTTTGGCTTCAGAAAGTACTTTGACGCTCTTCCGTTAACTTTTCGCTCTACCATTGGTAAGTATTTATCAGTAAGTTGTCCAGTCTAGCATCTCCGAACCATTCTGAGCTATCAATTTTACATGCATTATTGAACGTTTAGAAGAGGCTAGAGACAGTTCTCATGCATAAATATTAATAGCTTGAGAATATTAATTCCTTCAAACCAAATTGAATCTTTGGCAAGACTTTTCTACAAGACATTTTAGCATTCTTAATGAATGAATACGAGTATTTAACATTGCTTGCATTTTCGGCTTGGTTTGGGAGGAGCAGCGTTTGAAAACTTCCCTAAATTAACTGTGATTAGAGGTTATTTCATGAAAGATGACGGATTACAGCTTGCCCGGTTTCCTGCGTCGTAGATTCATCAGCGTCTCTGCACTCAGAAACACAAACCTTACAAACTTGCTGCTCTATCATCTGCCAAATCTTTTGAAACAACCTCTCTCTCCTGCAAAGCCAAGAATCCTTGAGGTGACGAACCATGCCACCATTGTTCTCTCAGACTAAACCCTGGCGCCTGTGTTAGAAGCTCTACGAAGACTTTCCAACTCAATATCTGCCTTCCTTTGCGATTAGCCTCGTTTTAGTGCGTTCACACTTGCGGTACACTAAAAAGTAGCCTCAGAAAGGGAGAATGAGATTGCGTTTGATCCGTTGTATCATCCTCTTTAGCCGGGCAACACTCTCCAAGCCTGTTGCGGACAATTTCTTAGAGCTTCCTTTGGGAATTTAACCTGTGGTAGAAATGAGAACTTGCAGAGCAAGTCCTGGGAGAGGTGATTTAGGGGCAGCAGCCTGAATTACAGGCAAATGCCGGGTGGGGCTGGATAGACTGAGAAAAATTGGAAAAACCCATGGCAATTATTATAATCAGTTTTAATGTCAAATTCAACAGTTAAAGCCATAGGTAGAGGCAAAGAGTATATTCTTTGGGTAGAGGAGAGCTAACAGAGAATTTTTGGTATGATCTAGGTCAGGATCATGAAGGAAAGTAAAGGCACCTACTAAAGGCACATAGCTTATTACTTGAATAATCCATGATAATAATAATAAGTAATTGATTGTAAATCATCATAATATAATTCATCAATTGACGCCATAAGAAAGAGAAGTACAAGAGAATTCCGTTAAAATCGCGGTCAGGATAGAAACAGTAAATATAATAATAAGCCGTGGAGAAGAAGGCACATGATGGTCTATTACTTGCATAGACATCTTTTCAAAAAACATTGGGTATCCAAACGTTAGATTTTCTCACATCAGTTGACGTTATTCTACCGCGGTTTTGGAGTTGACGTTAATCCGGTGAAATTAGGCATTGACTTTATTCCGAAGTGCCTACATTTACTATAATCCGGTTGACGTTATTCTGCCTCCCGAAAGCTAACCTAAAAGAAGTTGCAAGATTTCATTATTAAAAATTGCTCTTCGATGATTTCCGACATAAGTAATCTTTGTTTCCGACTAGATTCTGAATCCTTCATCAAAAATGAATGAGTCAAAATTTTAAGGAATCGTGGAAATAAATTAATAAGTATTTATTAATTCTTTGATAGTTTTTTTTTTAATTACACGATCAGGCATCGCTGTATGTTTTTTTTCATCGTCGTTTCCGGTTCCTGGAGGTCGCGCTTTTACGGCCTTTTTAGCGTTGATTAATTTTATATATTTTCTTTGAAACGATAAAGTGGTATCAGATAGGTAAATTTCACAAGGATATTATCATGACTTACTTATTCCTCTCATCACATGCGCCTGTTCTCGACTTCTCGTTCTAAATAATAAGTTTACTTCAGTACTAGGAGTAAGACTGTAGGTAAGTATTGAGTCAGGGCGGAAGTACTTTACACCAATTCGGGAAAAAAGTAAGAAATTGATTGCATCGCCCGGTGAGCAACACAGAATTTGGAGTATTGGACTGGAAATTTGGAATTTTTTTTGCACTTACATTCTGTGAAATTATTATTTACAGGATAGGTCCTTTGGCATTCCTGAAAGTTAGATAGAAAGTTACTCAGTGGGCTCATAGGTAGGGTAGGCCCCTACTTTAAATGAAAACATCGTTTGCACCTGTTAAAAGAATTTTTGAGTAAAAGTAAAAAAATTTTGTGGTTGAAAATTTAATTGTTTTAGCACATTCATTAGTGATTTTTGAGAAATATAGAAGTAGCTACTACACTAATAGAGCGTCCGACTTGCTATTTAGGGGGGGGGGGGATTATGGAAACAAACAAAAATTCCATTCGGTGAGTTCGCCTCAAGGATCACAAAACTTGCATAGGAATAAATAGAATAACAAATGAGAAATAATTGAGAAGCTTTTACACAAATTTCGTGAATTAATTTTTCATCCCTTCCAGAATTTTCAATAATTATATAAATCTACATTAATAAGGCTATGGACTTGATTCTGGTAAATTTATTCCCATTTTTAATTGATGACATTTAAAGTAGAGTGTCAAAAGGAATGCTGCTGTCAATTTGTGGCCAACAGTCTAGATTAATGGTCGGTGTAATGATTTAATTTTGCCAAATATCTTATCAGCTTTTGATTATCAATAATTATTAATCAATCTAAACTTTCGAAATTAAGTCTTCTTATCAGATCTGAGCGTACACAGACAGATTTAAATGAACAGTTGGAGTGCCAATGTGTTGTGCTTCAGTGGGGTGGAACTCAGCTGTTTCTACAGCTTATCTTAAACATCAAAAATGTCTAAAACGTTTATTTCATTTTTCATCGTTGTTATATCCAGTCAGGTATGGAATTTTCCAGACTTTTCTTTACAAAACCCGAGGGCACTTTTTGAAGAGTTGTAATACATTTATAGATACAGTCAGGAGGGGGGAGGGGTAATTTTTGTACCATGCTGTTTTCATTCTCTACAGACTTTAGAGTATTCAAACGTTCCCAAAGGGTGGTGTTGAAAAACTACAAAATTTCAAATCTTGAAATATTCTCATACAGGAAGTGCAAAAGGTCATCTCGCTACATTACTGTGACGGAGAATATCATGTTAACATTGTGTTAGTCTCAGTATCTTTCCTCTGTATCATTACCAGTACACTACTATCACATCATGGTAAAAGTATTACAAGTGGGAGCACTTCTAAATCAGTGGCCATGTTGTGATGAAGGCTGTCGACATCAGCTGAGTACACCTATGGCTTCGTGTACTCAGCTTACACACACAAAGGCACATAATACCCATACATGCGCAAAATTTACGAAATATCACTTTTAGATCTGCGATGTCAGTTGGGTACAGTGTTTCCACCGGTAATACTTGGGCCATGTCTTCGCATCGAAGATAAAAATAAGGAAAATGCATTGTAGGAGGAAATTGCACTACTAGACAAGCAACTTGCCAGCTTTACTTTTGCGTGAAATAATCCAATCTTTCCCTTCCTCAAAGAACAACTATTGAGAATGTAAAACTCTACTGGACTGAATCCATTGATTTTCTTTTGTGAGGAATCAATTGTAGGGCTGTTGCAATCTGCTGCTTCAGATGAATGTTGAGTCATCTTCAGTGTATAAAACGAGCAAAAAGAAAAAAAAAATTGTGAAACTAAAACCTGCACCAAAAATCCATGATTGAAATCTTTTAAAGGGTTAATTGGGAAGCTTTTGATTGTGTCTCTTATGTTTTTGTTTTTGGTGGCTTCTTTGGAGGAAAACTTAGGAAGAGCTCAGGTCATTTATTCAGAGACTTTCCAATTTTTACTTATCGCAGAAACGGAAAAGTACAGTCCACAGATTAAATAATGTGTTAAAACACCGAAAATTTAGATGCAAGACTTTGAATTTTTTCTCCAGGTGTTTGCCGAAGATGAACTTCAATTTTCAATACCAAAACTTAGACGGAACTTACTTAGAGGTGCTCCGAATGATCCGGCGGCAGCTGAAACCACAGTTGTGGGAGCTGAAACCACAGTTGCGGGAGCTGAAACCACAGTTGCAGGAGCTGCAACCACAGTTGCAGGAGCTGCAACCGAAGTTCCAAGTGCAACGACAAAAAAAAGTGAGAAACATTTTTAGATTTCTGGATTCGTACGACCAGAAGTGAGTTTTTTAAATATTTTGATTCAAAATATTTAAGCAGCATCCATACTAAGTTTCTGTTTCAACATTTTTCAGCTTATTTGTTTTCTGTTTAATTAAGGTTCCCGCTCTGATTGTAGTATTCTGTGTTACAGATAAAATGAGTGACTCAAGAGACAGAATAGAGTATAGTAAGAGATACAGGTCCCTTAAGCCTCCAAGCCTTCAAGCATCTCGGTTATTTTTCTTCAAAGAGATTCTCTAAAAATGGAGGAGAAAAATATTCACTAAATCTTTACTTTCCTCTCTTCTCTATTTTCTCACCTCAATTTTAATCAAAATTTTGAATGGTACCATCTTTTTATAAACGCATGAAAGCCAGCAGTATCTATTGTAAGACCATTTTGCAATAACACAAGAAACTTGTGAAAAAACTTTCATGGGGTGTGTCAGTCTTTTCGCCTTTAAGAAGTTGAAAATGTTGAAGGAAATTTTTAAACCTTTAATTATAATTAATAATGGTTATACTAATATAATTTTTTTTAATTTTCTCTCAGCCGCTGCTCGCAAAAGACCAGTAGATTACAGTAGATTAGAAGTGAGAGTGGGCAAAATCATATCCATTCAAGAGATTGTGACTGCCCACAATTTATACGTTGAGGAAGTGGACGTTGGGGAAGCTATAACGAGGACTGTGGTAAGATAGCTCAACTTTCCACTTTTCCTGTTTCCATAATTCAGTTCTATTCTTTGTCATGATTTTCATTTCTTCTGCTCAAATGATTTCTCAGTATCTAATAGAAATTACAACTTTGAAAGGGACTGTGAGGAGCTTTTGTTACAGGGAATTCGAGCATTGATTCTAAAGCACATAAAATCATGCAAAAATAAAAATGCGCAAACTCAAAATCATTAAAATTCACTCTTAATTCAGGAGCAGCAAATGATACAATCACTTTCTAATGCTAATGCTAGGTACTTACAGTTCAGTCCTGTGTCTTTCTTTTTAGGAGAAAGTTCAGGTGGCAAGATCAAGATGACCGTTTTAGCTGGTCACATAAACAATTGCGACAGTAAAGTTAATTGAAGCCAACCTTGAAAAAAATGGCCCATTAAAAAATGTGCTACTACTGAAAAATCAGCATAAACTATAGAGCAAACCTGTTATTTTGTGAGCCTTTTTTCAGGAAATGGTCTCAACTGTGTGATTTGCTGATTAAACAAAGCTACTTAATCATATAAAATGCCATCTTAATAATACTATGTAAAACTTTAATAGTTATTGATATTTTGTGTCACAGACATCTTGTTTATTAATTATTTGCAGAACCAGCCAAGACATCAGTTACTCTGACTTTGCCGCTTAGACAGTATCCAAAATGAAAAGATACAGAACTAAATAGTATCCAGTTAAGGGTATCAGAACTCAGACTAACTGTTGTCTTTTTTAGTAGACAAGTGAATTTTAGTAATTCAAAGAGCGCACATTGCTAAAGGTCATTTCAGACATATCGGCGCACCTAGACCGGTAATCTTTGGAATTTACAATTTCTCATGATACATGGTAAAAAAGAAAGAAAATGCATTTGGAGCGTTGGTTTTTCACTAAGGAACGCCGTATATTCAAATGTTAAAATCGCAGGTAAGTATTGCTTTGATTTGAAGGAATGAAAATTGAAAATTCACCAAAGATTATCCGCCTGAGTGCCCCTAATTTTTTGAAACGAACACTGTAGTCCATGCGTCATAAGTTGAGATCTGAGGAGGCGATATAATAATTTCAAAAAAGGGAGATAAGCAACAATTTTTTGAAGTGCTGGTTGTGCTTCCACTAGCGCGCACAATCCCTATTGTCATTTGATCTATGATTTGCTCTCCCATTCTACTAGCCACTAACCTACCTTTTAGTTAACCTCTTTGAACTGAGATGGAGTATAATGTTTTTGCACTAAGGAAATGTTAATTTTTCAACTTAATTCCGAACTTGGCACGAACGCCTGATGAAAATGATAAATGAGATCCAACTTCACTACTTCACATACTTGCAAAACAGTTCAAGTATGCATCATTTCTTCTTTTATGGACCCAAACTAGGTAGGTTCGGGGTGGTACAGCAATTCTTAGCTATTTGAAGCCAGAGAGTCGGGGAACAGAGGAACTGTCTTTTCCGCTGACTGACAAGATTGAGACGGTTCGTCATTGCATAAGTATGCAAATTTACCTGAATCACAAGGTCTCAACTATAATTAGAAATAATGCATTCAATTGCTCTAACAAAATTTCACAAGGGACTAATACTTGGAACGAATTAGAAAAAAGTTAATCTCGATGTGCTCTTAATAAATTGACTATAGTGAGACCCAAATCAAATGGCGTTCGACGCTCCTTTTCCCCTCACTTGTTAGCACTCATTTTTATTCTCTTCACTAGGCCTCTTCGCTGAGCAGACGAGGCAACGCATCACAGCCTCCCCAGTCCTTAACCTCACCCTGCACGAAGAGTCGAGCTTTGAACAGGGCAGCCCAACATCAATTTTTGTTGGCTGACCAGTTCGCTTGATCTGTTGAAATAGGGGAATGTGGCCGAGTAGTGCAGAGCGCCATTTGATTTCGGTTTGACTATAAATCCTTGTTTTGAAAAGCTCAACAGTCATGGATTTGCCCCCATACATAAGAACTTGTCTTGTCATTTGTAGGTAAGTGCTTTGGTGAACCAAATACCCATGGAGGAATTGGAGAACAGACGAGTCGTAGTTCTGTGCAATGTGCGACCCAGGAAAATTGTAGGCTACGTATCTGAAGGTATGCTCATATGTGCCGTTTCAAATGATACGGTTGAAGTCTTGGAGCCTCCATTTGGAAGCCTTCCTGGTGAAAGAATAATTGTAGAAGGTTACGAGAGTAAGCCTGATAGGATGTTAAATCATAAAGATAAGGTTTTTGAAACGGTTTCCTTAGATATGAGAGTGAATGAAAAAAGAGTGGCCACATACAAAGGGAAACCCTTGTTTATTAAAGACAAAGGTAATATAACAGCGGAGACTTTGAGGGATGCTCACATAGCCTGAATGAGTTGTGTTTCTCTCTGTTTTAAAAATGAATGGACTACCTTGAACTGTGCACCTAAAAATCTTCACAAACTATCCACTCTATTTTACAGTTTGAAAATAAGTATTGCCGATTATTATGGAAATGATAAAATTTTAATAAATATTATTTAATCGATAAAAAACTAAAAATTAAATAAATTTTTGCACACAACTAAACATCAGCATTAGTCAATTTTTCACCTTCTTCCTATCAAATTTAATTTTGCATCCATCGAACTTGGATTAGCATGAATTTAACTAACCTCATGATAATAAAATTAGACTTTCAAGCTGACTGCGACCCAAAAGTAAATGTTGTGCTCAGCCGAAAGTAAAAATTGACTACTACGAAGAATTTTAATCCACTTTCAAATACTCATCTCCATTCGCCAAGACTTTCCAAATGCAGCTTCTTAATATATTTATATTTTTTTCAAATATTAGTTTTGAAAGCTTTGAAGATCAGACTGACACTAAATTTCTTCCGAAATGACAGTCCGAAAAGAAGGTGCATTTCTTCAAAGCTTAAGGTCTTGACTAATTGAGCCTTTGATCAAATTTAATGCACGTCATAGAAGTTAATTGATGGCTAAAGGTGAAATAATTGTAAGGGCTAATTACTCTAAGCTTGTTGTTGACATCCACTGCGTAGGAAATTGGACATATTCCAGTTATTTTGATTGGCTCTTGATGACTTTTTCTGAATGAATATTGTTAACTAGCCTCCCTCCCAGTTCAAGAACTGAATATTGAGGGGGGGGCAACTATGTAGTCTCTCAAATCCTCTCTTCGTTTGCTAGTCTCTCTTTAAGAACTTTGATAAGGTGCATAGTTCAAAAGTGACTGTTTATTTGATGTTTTTTATGTTCCAATGTTTTGTTGTATAATTTTGTAAAAGTGCTTTTTTATACCAATGTAAATAAAAATAAATTATTTTACTTCATTTGCTTGTCTTCAAAAAAAATAAATTAGTATTTGTAGTAGAGCAGAAGCATTTTGAGTATCGGGTTCTGATAAGTAGCGGTGCCTGCTTTCGAATTGCATCAAAAAGCATCAGTGAGCATTTGGTTAGCGCAGCATTTCAATTTGGTGCTAATCAACCGCTCACCAATGGGCTATGATGATGCAATTCAGAAGCAGGCAACACAACTTGTCAGAACCCAATACTCAAAATGCTTCTGCTCTAGAAGTGCAGCCCAGCTGCTGAAACATTGCGGTTTTTTATCCTGGCACTTCACAATAAATGACTAGACCAAATTTAAAAAAGGGAGCAGAACAGAATGAAAGTGTAAAGATACTTCCGAAGACAATATATGTACTACTACGTTCGAGCCAATCATGCAGTGGACAGCCGCTATGTTAAAGTCTCAACGAAATGGATCTGTTGCAAACTATTGCCACAGATTTAAGGAGGATCAATAAAATCACATGCATATCACATTGAGAGCTCCAAAAAGTCACAAAATTCACTCATGGGCCCAACCCAAAATAGGCGTTTCAAGAGAAATCCAAGATGGCAGTCAAATAAGCGGGTCACGATGGGATGGTCCTATTTAATTGCATCTTTCGCTGTGATGAATCACTTTTCTCAAAGTAGAAAGCTAAGATTATATTAGACTCCCCTATTGTGACCCCGTTATTTGACCGCCATCTTGGAATTTGTTTAAAGGAGCATAAATTAAGTTTTCAAAAGTCAATTTAGGAGCTATCTGATGCTCCTTACATTATTTTATAGTGATTTCATATGATAAAAAAATAGTCCCTCTCTATAGCTAGAGCAAAAGTTTGTAACTGACCCATTGCATTGGCAACAACATCCAACGGCCCCTTCGTTGAGTGATGCTGTTGACCTTGACCAATGAATGGCATAAACTCTGAAGCTTCACTTTGATTGGCCACTTGTATCATGAGACAACTTCTTTGAGCAACATTCAATACAGGTGTCAATGGGTTCTGTTTTGTTGCGACTCCAAAAACAAAAGTTGTCCGCCCCATTTGAACACAGCTAAGATGTCGGGATGGAAGATACATATTTTGCACCAAACAAATCTAAGTGTAAACACTTTTGTGAAAACATCAAGTAAACAAAGCTACTGTGATGTAGACCCTAACCCGATCTATTAATCGGTTGCACTCTGAGGGAGGAATTCGGAACTAAAAACTAAGGATTCACTTTAAAACTCTTTTGAAACTCCAAAGACAGAAATGAAATAAAAGCAGAGAGGCGTATTTGAGGTAAAAGATGATTCTATCTTCATTAATGAAATATTTTCAACAACATTAACATTTGACACATCTTCAGTGACTGGAAGAAAGAAATAATATTCTTGCTTGCTTAATCACACATTGCAAAACAAAAGAAAGAAAAAAAAAGACAGATGAGAAAATAAAGGAAACAAAAGTAATATACACACAATCCATCATGAATCCCCAGTGAAAGGATGCACAAGATTAATATTTCAATTGCTCAGAGTAAAAGATGGCTTGATCACAGATTCGATTTCAATTTTCATTTTTGAACTGGCTCAACGTCTGTGCCTGAAACAAACATGTATGGGAGTAGCTAGAGTCCCTATAAACTATGAGAACTGCGCCATGTCAGAATCCATTTCTGATGGGCTTTCAGATTTAGGCTGTCAAGATAGCCCCAAGAGGCAAACGCAAATGGCGGAGGGCTTGTTTACTTTTCGCGTACTCACTTTCATTACACATTTGAAGTAACAGTGACCACGGTAATTATTGTTAGTTTTTCCTATGCTTGAATATTATTCTGGAGAACATCATCTCTTTCAATAAAGACCGTTATTGTCGAGAATCGGAACCAAACCTATACTATAAGAGATAGCGAAATAGGGGCAACAGCGCAGAGGCAAATGGCCATCCGCCATGGCCATTTGCAATTTGCCTCTTGAAGGCTCCATTCATCCGCTTCTTCTTCATCATTTTAAATGACATGGCGCAACTTTTATAGTATACTAGGGGGCTTCGCCCCCTCGCCGCTCCGCGGCCCAACCCCCGGAGGCGCTTCGCGCCTATATTGCGGCGCTGCGCGCCGTTAGAAATCAACATGCAAAACTATGATAATGGTATAAAGTTAAGAAAACAGCACAGAAGGAGGGGGTGCGTAGGGGGTTGGATTCAAGGGTCCGCTGCGGCGCGCCGATCGGGCTGGCGGAGGAGGCTCTCCCATCTCTCGGCTTATTTACCCCCCGTCGCCACGTCTGTCAGCAATTAGTCACGGCACTTCCTGGCACACACAGAAATGGACAAAATCTGAGATTTTAGAGATTCCCGAAGTTATTTTGAAAGAATGTGTGAAAGAATGTGTGAAAGAATGTGTGGAATGTGTGAAAGAATGTGTGGAATGTGTGAAAGAATGTCCCTTAGATTTTTATACTATAGTAAGATAGGGATTCGAGGAGTAGTAAGTAAGCGCCTGTACTATTAAGATCATGTACTATCAAACGTAAAAGTTTTGGCAGTCAAGAATGTAGGAAATATAAAAGAAGAACAAATAGGCGTATCAAGTAAGATCATGTACTGTCAAACAAACAAGTTTTGGCAGTTAAGAATTTGAGGTAAGTGACGAATCCTTGCGTAATCAAAGCAACTTTCCGTTCTCTGCTTGCATTCTTAACTGACAAAGTTTTTGCATTTGCTAGTACAGTGATAGCTTGTTGTGTAGAACTACATTCCTGCCAGAACTGACATTCCACTTGATGAAAGTTCCTTTTAAGGAATTTCGGCCTATATTGAATGTTCCAAATACTTAACAAGTTTTGAATATGATTTTAGATGAAAAAAAAAAACGTGCCTTTCGAGTTATTTTGACCCGAGTCTGCATTTACAATTTGAGAGGATATTTATTCAAGATAAGGGACGTGGGTAGTCGGTGAGCCTAAGTAGTTAAGGCATATTCAGGGGATAAAAGAAGCAGATAGTCGGTGAGTGTCGGCAGCATCAGTATGGAGAAGTCTTTATGTGAAGCGTCAAGGGTGAAAGGCCCTTATCTTCACTGGACGAAAGTTTCAGGAGAGCAATTTTTTGCAAATTGGGTCAAAAATAGCTTATTTTTGCAATTTTTTTTTTCCATCTTAAATCAAAACGGTTGCAAAATTTAGATTCTGCATCAAATAAGAATTAATAGTTCTTGGGTTTTTAGAAACATTTCATCCTTGAATTTCAAACCGATACATAGCTAAAACTTTAAACACGTTTTTCTCGTAATCTTAAAAATTTATCATTTATAGATTGCCAAACTTCAAAATGTCATAACTTGGCCAATTTTTTATCTTCTTACGGGTTCTTGGCATAAAAAAAATAAAATGACCAATATAACCTCTTCTATACAGAAGTAGCAAATTCTCAATTTTTGTCCCAGTGAAGATGAGAACCCTTTTCCCTTGGCGTGTCACATAAGGAGTTAATGCACTTTAAAAGCTACACTAGTGCTTTATCTCACTAAAAGTAAAAGAAAAACTCCATAAGCTCTTATTATAAACAACCCATTCTCATTGTAACCTCAAAACTCCCTTTTTCACCGTTGCTCGGGAAGGGTCACAGCTAGTCTATGTTATACATACAAGTTGTTGCTAAAGCACAAGTACAAAAGCTTGCAGAAGAAAGTCCCCTATCACGGCAAAAAAGGAAATACTTTTACCCCTCCACAGTTCAAACAATGGTAAGTAACGATGTATACTCAACAGCCGTCTTTTTTTATGTCCACAGTCGTTCACGATTCACAAAACGCGGTCATGAATTTATCTGTTCTTGAGGAAGAATCTCATTGCATCTAGTCTAATTTGAATCTTGAAACCTTCCCGCATCATTTCTTTTGCGTTCAACGAACTTTCACAAGCTCAAAAGCATGTGAACGCTTGTGAACCGTGGAACTATTTTCATCCGCCCGTCCATAGTGGATGATTGTGAACATAAAATAAGACGGCTAACAAGTCAGTGCAAGATTGCAATCCTCTGCAATTTGGGTGTTTGACCTGGGACCCATTCTGAGTGTCGGCTTTCTCATATCAACTCACAATTAGATACAATGTCTCATTTATAAGCTGTGTTTACTACGACTTGTAGTAAACTCGACGTCAATACCTCTCGAAGAAAAAATAACCAACAGACAAACTGTCTGGCCCAGCAGTCAGTCAGCTTGTTGCTTGTATCAAGATGATGACAAGTGCGTATACTCACAAGAAGGTGGAAGCAAACAGGTTAATGCTTCCACCCAAATATTCGCCAACGGCACAACCTCACTTAGCGATCTCTCCAGGCAGTGAAGTGAGGGTCAAAAAATGTTCTTTCTTACCATGATAGGGAACTTTTCTATGGAAACCTTAGCACGTTCATTGATGCTGCGTAGATAAAACTAGCGGATCCAAGAAATTGTCCTTCTCTTTCTTTTCCCATTTGAATGCGTGCATTAGAAAAGGATAAAAGAGGGGGCAAAAATCATGTGACTTCCCTGGTCTGTCCTTTTCTAACACACGCATTCTAATGAGGAAAGAGAGAGAAGGATAAATTCCTAGATCCGCCAGTGATACATAAACTGAGAAAATAAATAATGAAAGATAATACACACCTGGATCGATCTTTCCTGTACCTTTCTTCGCTACTTCTACTTTCGTACCTGTAACAGAAAATTTAGAATTAAACCAACAGACAACTTTTTATTTAATAAAACACACAAACATTTATTCGAAGATCCTAGACAACATTGACAAGGAGAAAAAAAATGAATTTAAGAACATAAATGAATATTTGTTGAGTCATAAGGAAATATAGTAAAGCAGTTACAAATGTTTGTGCATTAATTGCAGAAATTTTGAGACATGAAGTAAATTCAAGGTCCCGCGAGCTGATTGAGGGCCTCATGGTTAAACTGATGGATAAAACTAGACAAAAATAATGCTATATGGTGAGAGACCAATTTGGGGCAGTAGTCTTTGGAAAACCATTATTCCGTCGCTCGCTATGCAAATGTGTCTCCGGAGCAACCTTTACTCAACAAGAGACTGGACAATGGTTCCCGAAAGATATCTGCCCCTGAAAATGTCAGACAACCGCTTCGACTTTGATTTAGATAGGAAACCTGAAATAATTATCGCAGTGAATTTAAGTATTGCTGGTGGCCTACCTGAGCCAAAATAAAAGAAGTTGATTGAGATTATTTGATTCCCCAACTGTACATCACGTTAATGTGGAGCCCTTTATACAATATCCATTCCAGGAAACTTAAAAGTGTTCAGCAATGTTGCCATTTGTTGGATAATTACCTAATTTTTCCCATGTTACTTAACGTAAAAGTTGGTAATTTAAATGAAAATTTGGAAAAATTGGTGTTTAACATAGTTTCTCAGATTAATGTCTTATAAGCTGGGGCAACCCATGAACTCAAAATTTTTATTATTTAATTTTCTTGTCTATTTTTTTTACTTGCCTCTTGTCTCATTATTTCTTTGTTGTTTCACACCAGTTAGAGCTCGTTTCACAAAAGAAGGCTGATGATAGATCCTGTGGCTCGCTGCACAAAGACGTGTTTGCATTCTTGCACATGCGCAAAAACGCAAAATTGTCTCTGCACAGTATACAAACCCATCTGTCATCAGCCAACTTTTGTGAAACAACCTCTAGTATTATAATTGTACTGTAAAATGTAATAAAGTATTCTTTTAGTCTGTCCATCATGTTTTTTTTCTATTTTATATTTGTTGTAAAACGGTGCCTTCTCATAAAATAATATTAATGGAATAAAATAAAGACAGCATGTTTTTTGTAAAAACAAAAGAATAGGAGAATATGAAACAATCTTAAATTAATCACAGTAGTTTCAAAACTCACCTTACAGGAGATGGTCGGTAAAATCTATCATCATGACCGGATTGCTGATAACGGTCTTTGTCTAGGCGCCTGCGATCATCACGCCGGGGCTTGTCATAATCGTCTTCTTGATACAACCTTTTACGGTCTACATCTCTTTCTCTACTGTGCCTCCTTTTTTCTCCACACTCAAATTTCCTTCGCCGGTCTAAATCATCATCTTTGAATTTCCGTCTATCAGCGTCCCTTCCCGGACTTCTTCGCCTGTCTACATCGTAGTCTCGCTCTCTATCGCGATGGGTTTTCCTATCATAATCTCTGTCACGGCTGATTCTTTTTTGATCTCTATCACGGCTTATTCTCTTGTCACTTTCACGGCTATGTTTTCTACTTGGGACACGATCTAAATCTCGGTCGCGACTAGGATGGCTTGTCTCTCGAAAGTTTGAGTCTTTGAACTTATCACTTCGGTTATCCGAGTCCCTAAAACAAAAAAATGTAAAAGTGGATTTAACTAAGGTGATTTTGGTTGAATATTTTTCACAGAAGCAGATTCAATAGCAAGAGAGAAGCGATGACATTGAGGCTTGAGGCAAAAATTATTAAGGCATGAATGGTGGTTAAAGTTAATTTCTTGGCGCACAACCCAAAAAATGCTGACAGTTCCCAAATTTAACCTACTTAAAAAAAAGGAGCTCAAGTTCTATTTAAAGCCAAATGATTTCTAGACCTCTTTTTGGTTACTGGTTTCTCTGAAGACTCAGTCAATTCATCAAACTTAGGTAACTATAGAGGAGAATTAAAAGGAAACTTTTGGATTCTCAAGAGAAGGGTCTGTTAATAAAGCTTGTCTTTAAAGGACTAGATTTCCGAGTCATGAAGACTTTATAAAACCTAGGAAGAATTTTAAACACAGACCACAGAAAATATTGTTTCGTTAAAAGAATAATTTAAGATAATCTGGATCAAAAAGTATTGCTAGGGGGAATATTATTCCCAGCAAGTTATCTTCATTTCCATGAAGGGGAAACAAAAAAATAAAAAAAATAAATTCTTAATTTTTTTAACAGTTGGATGAAACAAATTGCAAACAGAACTAGAAAAGGGATTTTTTTGCCTGTCCCGCTAAACTATTCCACTTAATTTCCTCGGGTTAGGATTCAACAGAACAATGCTACGGCTAATTTTTTTTGTGCATGGAACACGATGAAACACAACAAAATAGATCACTCTTAGTTGCGAGAGTTTTGTCTAGCATTCCGATTTAAACAAAAAGGATGAAATCCAAATTCTTGCGTTTCGTTTCGTTTTTTTTTTTTTTTTTTTTTTTTAACCTTTTTGAACTGCGTTATTTATTTATTTTCAGTGTTATTTGTTGTGGAGAGGTTTTATTAATTTGTTTTCCAAAATGGAACTTGTGCCAACTCAGGATTTCAGCGGAATTGACGGATTTGAGGTTGTATTTCAGTGGTTATAGGAACATTTGTCCAATGATTTTCATCCATATTACAATCGGTCCAAAATATTGTCTAATAATGAACATTTTAAACCAAATTATTGGGCCCAATCACATAATTGTTCAAAACAATGTTTGGCCACTTTCAATGAGCTGTCTAAAATTTCTAAAGGCAAGTTAACATCCAAAGATAGAAATGGAAACATATTCCACAACTATGAGGCGAGAAACTATAAAGAAACTATTGAACACTGTTTTTCCCCTGTTAAAAATCGTTAAAACTTTGGTTTGGACCATATATATGCTCATTAATTGAATTGCTAAGCTAAGCTATATTATAGTCACTATGGATGCTTGACATCCAAGTTTCATTAATAAAATTAGTTTAGATTGAAAAATGTATTGAAATGTAGTAGTAAAAACTATTAAAAATTGATGAAGCATCCGCAAACACTAGCGATAAAGATTGTAAAAACTGCTAATACTTATGCTCTTCTTATTAATTGGAATAAACACAAAGTAGACATTTTATATAAGTCTGGTCAAAAAAAAAGGATGGACAAAAATAATGAATGGTCACATTGTATACTGGGGCGAACGTTAATCGAACGAACTTTCCTGAAACCACCTTAGCGGAACACAAGTAACCGCGATCGTTGGACCCACTCATCAAAGTGGTTAGAGTATTCTTTTCTGTTTTGATGGAACACTCGAACCGCGCTGGCTAACCAGAGTAAAAATATGGGAGCATTCTGTTGTGTTCCATTGTGCTCCGATTAAAAAAATTAGCCTCAAGACTTAGAGATCAGATTCACTCATTCATCCCCTCCACATGAAAAAATAGAGAAAAGTCAGTTCCAGTAGTAAAAAAATATCAATCAGGTCCCTTCTGCATTGCTCAAGCCTTGAGATTCCAGCTTACAAAGAAGCTGAAACGTACAAAAATGGAAGAGCTCTGAAATTAATCTTTTAGGAAACGGTGACTGGAACTTGCCATTTATTGACCTTTAACCTCAGGTAAGTTGACACTGACACCCCATCTACAGTCTGCAAACAAACTGCTTTTAACAGGTATTTACAGTTGCCGCCCAAAAGCGGTTGACATTCGACTCTTGCCATTCGCTATTTCTTATCTGCAATAATAAAGCACGAATTAAAAATATAGGACTTTTGATAACACTCTTAGGATATAACATTAACCCATACATGCCGAAAGACACTAAGTAGTACCAAGCGAAGGAAGAGACTCACATACGAAGGTATGAGATGAAGTTATGAGACAAGGAACGTGGAGGCAAAAGAAGAGATGAGAGAAAAAAACAAAGTAACTTAAGTCGTTCTGTGAGATACGTCTACAAGAGAATTTATTGACACTTAAAGTGCTGAAGGTTTTTTGGTGTTTTTCACAGTTTTATTTTTAATTGCTTCAAATTAAGATAAAAGGTTCGTTTTGGTGTCATTTTAAAGAGCGAATCTTTTAAATTTAATTTTCACAAAAAAAAAAAAATCCAAAAACGTAAGGCGTACATTGCCTGCACTGTATGTGTTAAAAAACAAGACGAATCATCAAATCATTATAAATAGAACATAAAGGGTAAGGTGAGTGAGATGGAAAAGTTTAAGTTATAAGACAAGGAATGTGGAGGCAAAAGAGGAGATGAGAGAGAAAATAAAAGTACCTCAAGTCTTTCCGTGAGATATGTCTACAAGAAAATTTATTAAAAACAAGACGAATCATCGAATCATCATAAATGGAAAATATAGGATTGAGCGGGGTGAGGGTGTAAGAAAGGGATAGGAAAACGAGCCATAGTTTTAGGTTGTTACAAGGGTCATCATTTTGTTATTTTGCAAATTCTTATAAAGATGATTCAAGGGTCGATTAATTTGAACCGTAAACACCACATCGCGCTACTCAAAACGTCACCAGTTTTTGGCTGAAATTGATGAATACATACAAAAAGCACAATTTGGAGGAACGTTGGCACCTGCGAGCATACTTCAGGAAGATGCCCTAAGAGTTTCAAGCTGAAACACTCAAAAATAAAGCCAGAATATTGGAAATACAAAAATTCCTAAAAGCCTCAGTGAGTGCGAGAGAGGCAGATGGACATAATATTAGTATCACTCACACTCACTAAGCTAACAGCAAATTGAAATTCTAATATTACAGCTTTAATTCTCAACCAATTTCGCTCATTTTGGGCACAAAAAATCCATGAAAAAGTTGCGCAAGAGCCAACATTCTTGGATTTTGTGTTTCTTTCTTTAATTTCAATTGAAAATGCCAGAAATACGACTTTCACCAAGACTGACTAGTGTAATGGCGCTATCCATCGGATTAAAATCTGAACAATTTTCGCCTGGAATCACCTTAAACATATGGTGTGTGGAGCTGTGGACCTACAAAAAAATTAACCTTTTTGTTTAAGACATTTCTTACAGGACACACGTCAAGCATTGATATTGAGAAAAAGACATTTTAACGGTAGACTAGAGCAGACGCATTTTGATTATCGGGTTCTGACAAGTAGCGATGCATGCTACCGAAACGCATCAAAACGCATTGGTGAACGGTTGGTTTGGGCAGAATTTCAACTCGTTGCTAATCAACCGCTCACCAATGCGCTTTGATGCGGTTCGGTAGCACGTATTGCTACTTGTCAGAACCCGATACTTAAAATGCGTCTGCTCTAATAAAGTAAACAGGTCTAAAATAAAACCAAAAACATCTTCCTTTTCAGTTTGTTTTGCAGTTCAATATTGCAAAGAGAATAATCAAAATTCAGATCCCTTAAACAACCCTACTGTTAGAGAGATAAAGTTGAAACTCGACATCACATCGACAAGGGTTTAGAGTCCCTAAATAGAAAGTTTGGCAGCGGAGTTAAACAGCTTACTTTAAAAGACATCAAAATTACAGTAGAGCTCTGACTAATCTTACTCTAGTCTTCTGACCATCCAGTTATATGGATTTAAGATAATGTAAGATTCTGTCACAAACCCTTTAAAATTATCCTCATTAGTTTTGCAACAATCAATCAAACTTTCTTTCATAGAATTCAAGTTTTCAGATGGCTGCCAATTTATTTTGATGTGTAACAGCTAAAGGGGTAGGGTAGAGGTGGGGGGGGGGGAGCTGGATTTACAACTGGAGTAAAATACCTATTACGTTGCTGACAGAGTCCTTCCGCTAGAAACGATTCTTCCTTTTCTTTTATGGAGTCAAATACAAAAGAGCCCTTGCCAGGCTAGGGAATCAATCAAAATTTAAAATGTAAATAGTAAAACATAGCAAAAATAAGAAACAGATTTCTTGAAACAAGGTGCAGGTATCTTTACAATAGAGACTCAATGTTCACTTTGCATGTTAAAAATTTTTTTCGACCGTGTAAAGAGCGTTTTGAGATAAAATTTATAATTGTTTGTTCAAAAACCTACTAAACTTTTTCAGAAGGTTTTGGTTAATTAACATCATAATGACAATTTTTTTTAGAAAGAGCCTTTTGAAAGATTCGTCAATTGTGTACTGGTTTTTGTAGAATTGTGTTTTTGACACAGTTTTTCATTCCATGCTCTTTTAAACTCTTTAGAACAAAATTTTAAAGCAAATTACAAAAGAGCCAATAGATTTAGAAATGTTAAAAGGTTCAAATTTATGTAGGTATTTATTGTAAACTACGGTAAGAGTTTGCTGCGTGGAACCTCCAATAAGTAGAACTTCTTGCCCAATGGAATTACCTACCAGCACGTTTAATCTTTCCAAAAGAACTATAAAAAGATCTGGCTAAAGTGGAATTTCACTGAGAGGAACAAAAATTTTGGTACAGTTGATCTTCTTTTTTTTTAAAGCGGAAAAAAGTTCTGAAGTAGCACTAAAAAAGTATGAATTCCATGTAGACTTCTCTTCACAGATGCTGCTGATACTCACTGAATATCCACTTTCCTTATTTTGAACATTCTTAAACCATTCACACTCCCTGACAATCTACGTCTCTTGTCTTGTGCACACACTTTTTCAAATTTTCAACGCAGACCTGGATAAAGATTCAACTCAGGACGCACAATTATTTTCATCTAAAATTATACAAGGGTCGTTTAGAAAGTAAGGTTCCCTATTTTCTCTCAGCCCCTAATTAAAATAAATTTAATAAAAAAACAGTGTTAAACGCTTCATAATCTTTGGTTTTATGTCCATTTTTGGTAATTAAATTCAAGCAAATTGCCACTCAGAAATTAAAAATTTCCAAACCCACGTCGGAAAATTTCCTGCTACCTCCGTGATTTTGGAAGCAACTGTATTATTCCTGCGCTCCTCACTGGGGATCATTCACCCATGTTCTGCTGTACCCTTTCTGTGGTTCTGACTTAGCGCCAAGTGATCATCACTTTTTTCCTGCTTTAAAGTAGTTCATGGCAGGTTTGAGGTTCTGCATGGATGAGGAATTGAAAGAATGCTTCTACAGATTTTTCAAAACTTAGAAAAGGTCATTTCTACAAACTGGCATCTTGAAGCTCATTTCTTGATCTCAGAAATGTTTGAATGTACATACAAGAAAATTATGTAAAAAAAGAACTGAAAAGTATGTTTTATCAACATAAAATTAAATTAGGTCTCACTTATAGCTACTTTATTTATATTCACACGAATTGAATTTGTAAAACTGAATCCTTCAAAACAATGGACCATTTGCACACATTTTTTTTAATTCAGAATATGAAAGAGCTTGGTGCACTGAGTACTCAGGAATTTTTTCAATTTTTTTTGAGTGCGGGAACAGTGGAAAAAATTGATCCGAAAATTTCGAATTTGAATCGCGCGCCACGACCGAGTCGACCTCGTCCGAGGTATTGCATCATCCGACTCCTCTATCGCCGTAGACTCGCCGATCAGTGTAAGTTGCCCTATGCTGTCGTGTGTTTACCTTGTGAAAATGCTCCTGCAATATCCTACTTTGTTTACAAATTTTTGACGGAGAGTTAATTTAAAGTGTAGTTAAAAGGTCAGTTAGCTTGTTAATGAAGTGAAACACCGGAATTTGTCAATTTTTTCTCGTTTTAATGGAGTTTACAAGTGAGTGTTTTCACTCCAGCCATTGCTAGTATAGATAACCTTTTTAACAGTGTATTAGGTACTGGTGTGAGTTTTGATCTCTCTGCGAGCTTGTCTTTCAGAGAGGAGCCTTCTTTCATTCTTCAGTTTTATTTTAAATTTAGCTTTTGATGTTTGAGAATGATTTACTGCTAGTGATTCACACCATTGCATCGGTCCTACTTTACCTGAATGGCATAGAGTACTATTTAAATTCTAAGCCAGTGCTGTGGTATGCCACCAGTTCTGTGCCAGAATTTCCAGCATGATTTGAGTTATTTTTCAAGCCAGTGTAGATACTTTCTATAATTTCAAATTCTTAGTGCCCTTGATTAATATCGTAACTCGTGAGATACTGTTTATAGTGCACTTGGCCTCTCCGTCTCTCTCTTAAGCACAAATGTTGACAGTTAATAAACCAACTTATCTCTTCAAGTTTAAGTGTACAGACTGACTAAAGTTCAACTTTGAAGTCTGATTTACATTAAGTGGTAGTCTTCATGCCAAGATTATCATTTACGGAACTCAGTCTGAAGTTAATTCATCGGTGGAACGCAGAACAGGGGCAACTATTTTTGGATCATCAATCATTTACTGGAGGTATGCACCTTGTGGTGAAATTTGATTTTCTTCTCTGTATTTATCTGTACTCCTCCTTTGAGTGTGGGAGTGACAGTACAATGGAATAGAAAATTTTCTTATTAGTGAAAACTGATGTGACACAGGATGGAACGGGTTACTTGTGATTTCTCTCAGTTGGAATACAGTTACCGCAGTTAGGTGGATCAACTATTAAAAGTGGTTGGCTTGTTTACTGTGTTTCATTAGAATGCTCAAAGTTTAAAGGCAAACCGCAGTCAAAAAATGTAGCGTTCCATCTTGTTCCTAATGAGAAAAGTAGCCCAATCAGCTCAATGCATAATATGCAGTGTTTTTGTTTGAAGCTAGCTTACTTTTGGCAACTGATTTACCGCCTGTTGGAGGAGTAAACCTTTCCTGTCTTAACTTGAGAAGTTGGTATCAGTTGTTTAGCTTAAAATATTGGTCCAGGTATATGAAACAACAGTGAGAGTGAGTATGCAGAGCTAACAGTACATTTTCTAACCACGGTAAAAAGGAACTAGCGCATCAAGTTTAGGGGTAAAGCCAGGAAACCCAATTTCTGGGCAGTAAATTATTACTTTAAGGACTGCTAATGAGGTCCAACCCTGAAACTTGAATTTTCAGCAGTGGTAATGCAAACCATTGCACAAAGTTGAAGATTGGAAGGAAGTAGGTAATTGTAAATATTTAAGTGAATTCATTATGAATGTGTAGGATTCCGATCGCACCCCTCCCATCTCTGCAAGATTAATTCAATCATTAATGGATATTAGCTCTTCTTGTTGGTGCATACATGATGTACATACTTATATGGAGTAGGAAAGGATCCCCTGAAACATGAGCTCTGATTAACAAAATTTAACCTAAAACGATTAAAGTGCGATGGTTTGCGACCACACCCTCCGGTTCATATTGATGTAAATATTGCACGTAACATTTGTGTATGAAATCTACCCTCCGATAGCTTGAATAAACTCCTACAATGTTACAAGGAGTACAGATAAATATAGAGAAGAAAATCAAATTTCACCACAAGGTGCATACCTCCAGTAAATGATTGATGATCCAAAAATAGTTGCCCCTGTTCTGCGTTCCACCGATGAATTAACTTCAGACTGAGTTCCATAAATGATAATCTTGGCATGAAGACTACCACTTAATGTAAATCTGACTTCAAAGTTGAACTTTAGTCAGTCTGTACACTTAAACTTGAAGAGATAAGTTGGTTTATTAACTGTCAACATTTGTGCTTAAGAGAGAGACGGAGAGGCCAAGTGCACTATAAACAGTATCTCACGAGTTACGATATTAATCAAGGGCACTAAGAATTTGAAATTATAGAAAGTATCTACACTGGCTTGAAAAATAACTCAAATCATCCTGGAAATTCTGGCACAGAACTGGTGGCATACCACAGCACTGGCTTAGAATTTAAATAGGTTGTACTCTATACCATGGAAGGAGAGGTAGGACGCCGATGCAATGGTATGAAACACTAGCAGTAAATCACTCTCAAACATCAAAAACTGACTTTAATGAAGAATTAATTAATTTAATGAAGAAAGCTCCTTCCTAAAAGACAAGCTCGCAGAAAGATCAAAACAACTAACAAAAGTAGGTAATAAATAATACACTGTTTTGAAGGTTATACCAGCAACGGCTGCTGGAGTGACAACACTCACTTGTAAACTCCGTTAAAACTAGAAAAAATGTAAGAATACCGGCGTTTCACTTCATTTACAAGTTAACTGACCTTTTAACAGCACTTTAAATTAACTTTCCGTCAAAAATTTGTAAACAAAATAGGAAATTGCAGGAGTATTTTCACAAGGTTAACACACGACAGCATAGGGCAACGTACACTGATCGGCGAGTCTACGGCGATGGAGGAGTCGGATGATGCAACTCTACGGCAAGGCGGCGCAGTAGCCAATCAGAAGCGCCCAAACTTGAAATCACTTAAAATGACTTTTTCGCAGCTTTGCGTGCAACTTTCGCGATTTTTGAGGACGCCATCGTTCTTCTCGTGAAATTTCCCCCAAGAATAATTTTACTTCAGGCTAATCCCAGGAGCATGCAAATGGTCCATTCTGATACAGCTCAGAGGTTGCGGGAAATTTTCCGAGGTGGGTTCGGAAAAACTTAATTTCTGAGCGGCCATTAGCTTGAATTGAGTGACAAAAAATTGAAATAAAACAAAAGGGTATGATACGTTTAGTACCATTTTCCGATTGAATTTATTTTAATTAGAGGCTGAGAAAAAAAAAGGGAGCCTTACTTTCCGAGCGACCCTTATAGTATCAAACTGTCTTGAAAAAGTGCTTTTTCTTCAGATGCTCTATACGTTGAATTTTCTTGATTTGCACAGAAATTTTGACACTGGCCAAATTTCCTTTCGTTAAACATTCGTTGAGTAGAATTTCAATTGAGCCAGAACGTACTTCCACACAACAGACTTTCACTGTAAATGTATTTTTGATTTTGAATTCAATTTTGTACTATGTACCTACAGATTGTTTCAACGAGCAATGGTTTGACTTGATTTGAAATCCATTTTGAACATCAATTTTGCACTTAGCTAAACATTGAACAATAAGTAGTTGATTAAAAATCAATTTACGATGGGGAATTTGTCATTGTTCACTTTGAGACAAAAGAATACAGTTTTGAACTCATAAAAGGTTTTTGTGAGTCAAAATGGAAAAATCAGCATCATGGACAGAGCTGTACATGACCTCCACCAAACTTTTGATTAAGGGACTCCATGAAGGGTTTTGGTCAAATAAGAATCCGTAAAGATAAACAACCAGTAGGGGGCTGATGAAGTTAAGTTCCATGTAACAACACTTAAAGGAGAGAGGAGGAAAAAAAGAAAGAAATTAATGGTAGATAGTAAGTCCCGCATTATGGTTTGTTATACTCCTGTTTCACAGCTAACGACTTGACTGAGTTAAAAAAAGCGAGCAGAACAGGATGAAAGAATTAAGATACTCCCACAAAAGGGCAGGATGGAGAGGAACAGAGCAGACTGCCAGACACTCTCGGGTATCGTGGAGTTTTTACATTCACCGGAGCTGCACCGCACTGTTTTTCCATTTGCTGGTACATATTACGGATGAATTCCTCAGAAGTGTTTTTTTCGTAGCAGCGCTGCTCCAGTACATTGTAGTTGAGGACCCATGTACAGGAGCTGGAGCAATGCCCTGGAGCTTCCAGAGCAGCTTCGATGCAGCTTCATACATCTCTGTGGATTGCAGTGAGTAAAAAAACGCACCATATGAGACGCATCTAGAGCACACATGGAGGATGAATTCTATAGATGTTTTTTTCTGGGGGGGGGGGGAGTAGGGGAACAAAAAACAAAAACAAAGAAGTAGAGACAGGAAGACTTTCATGACAATGATCAACATGACTGGGTTAATATTGAAATCTCTTTTTTGTGATACAGTTGCTAGGTTTTCCATTACAATATCATGTTCATCTGAAAACTGATAATGAAAATTTCCTCTTTTACTAAGGGGGGACGATGAGAGAACTGAATTCAAGAGCAAAAGCAAAACTATAATTGTGTTTAGCATTCAAACCATTTTCACCTACCCTCTAGATCGAGCAAATCGTTCTGCTTCACCATAATGTGCTTCCTCATCTGGAATGTGCCTTGCACTTTCACGGTCATTTTCAGGTACAGTTCGAGGTACAGCAGTAAAAGCAGGTTTCCCACCTGGGAATCTTTCATTCATTTTTCTTTCAATTTTTTGCTGGAAAAAAAAAATTAAAAAAAATAAATGTGACAGAAGCAGTATTTATTTATCTGGTTATTTTAAATTTATCTGGAATTTCCGTATTTCCAGCACAAAAAAAACCCTAAAGAAGCCATGTTCAAAAGGTGTCTGCTCTTCTGCTGTACATAATAATGCCCATGTTAGATACAGAGACGATATTATGAGCAACTTGGGGCCACTTAGGGGGTCAAAGTTGGGAGGGGGAAGCTTAAAAGTGATGACCATTTTTTTTGGATGTGTGCACGCACTGTACGCGTGTTTAAATCGTAATTCACGTTGAAAGAAGAATTTTTAATTTCTAGCTTTTTACAAGTAAAGAAGAAAAACTTAAGCCACTCACTCAGATAATTGAGCAAAGGGGGTTTAGGCCCCCCCACAAGCCGCCAATGAAGAATGAGATAAAATTGAAAGGTTTTTACCTGGATCGGGACAGGAATGCGAGGAAACAATGTTGAAAACCATTCTAATTTGCATAAAAAGCTACGAAGAATATTTCCCATTGTCATTGTCAGACCACCTCCAGCTTTGACATCTACTTCCTGTGAAATCAAAATCAAGAGGATTTAGTCATGATAACTCATTAATAGATTAAGGTTTCTAGTAGCAGCAATAGGAAAGTCCAGCTGACCAAACACTTAAGTTTGTCATGCTGGTGTTCCACACAGAGCTGAGGCCCTTCCACAGCGAACGACTGGACCGAGTTAAAAAGAGGGAGCAGAGCAGGATAAAAGTACCAAGGTACAGTCGGGGACAAAAAGAATGTCAGACGACTCCTTGATGTAGGCCACCTGCAATGCTTAAATTCATTGAGATAAGTACTCCGGGTGGTCTACTTAAAAGAGACGTCGGACATTCCTTTGTCCCTGACGATACTTTTCGCAGGGGGATACAGTGATGAGCTAAACGCCCTCAGGCAAGGGCATTATCTACAATCTAGAGCAGTGGTTCTCAAACTGGGGTCCGCCAGCCAATTCTTGGGGGTCCGCGGCGGGTCATGGAGAAATAGTGGAAAAGCATAAAAACTTCGTGACGGAAACTAAAAACAATGGGATAAAAAGGAAAAAGACAGGAAAATTTGTCGATAGACTTTCAAACGCTTGCATTACTAGCTGTTTAATACGCGCGGCTAGGTACCGTTTCTGGGATAGTCTTCCATTCATTCTTTCTTTCCGTTTTCAGATGGCTGAACAAATCGTATACTTTTACTTACATTCCTAAGTCATTGTAGTTGTCATTTTTTTTTTTTTTTTTTTTTAAACTGCTGGATTTAATTAAAGATATGCAGGCTCATCCCAGTTACTAGGTAAGTTTTAAGAGAAAAATAAGTACTTTTATCAGTAAAAAAGAAAAAGAAAGAAAAAAAAAGGGTCACCAACTCAGGGGATCCGCGGATAAAACAGTTTGAGAACTGCTGATCTGGAGTACACAAGGAGGTAGCATGCTCTCAATTCATTTAATTTATTTTTTGGTTCTCTAACTTTCGCTAGGATTTTATTTAATTTACAATTTATCTATTTGAAAGGTAAGAGGAGCATAGTAACATAAATAAAGAAATAATGAAATGAAACTCAGGAGCACTAAAATTGATGATGAAAATGGGGGCTGTTGCACGCTTTTGCTAACAGCGATGCAATAATCAAATTGGGTGTAAAACCTAAAAAAATAAAGGTGGCAGCATTAAAAATTTCCGAAATCCACTCCTCAACTCAATAAAGCCTTTATTTGCGAGAGCGTAATGGTGTCTTAGGGCAGTAGCAATGGGAGATTCCCATCTAGCAATACTGTAACTCCATCAAGAAGTTACCAATAAGAGGCGACTTTCATTTGACAACAGTGTCACTAGATGCCACGATACCATTCATCGGATGTGGATCACTCCTCTGATGACTAGTTACTCTGTGAATCATCCTTGTTAGCATAGAGAGAGAGACGAAATTAAGATAGGAATCTCCCATTATTACAGTCCTATGCCACCATTACACTCGTGCAAATAAAAGTGTTTATTGAGTTTAGCAGTGGATTTCAGAAGTTTTTAGTGCTGCTGTCGTTCTTTTTGAAGGATTTTACACCAAGATCGACTAATGAATCGCTTATAGCAAAAGTGTGCAACAGCCCCATTCAGACTTCGTCACTATTCACTGACGATGAGGTAAATAGTCGTCCAAAACGTTCCTGAATTTACTTAAATTTTAGTGCACTGTGAATTTTATATTACTGTTTTACTATTTATAATAATTGCTTTTGGTTTTCCACCTCTTTTCACCATTTTTCTCTCCTAAGTGGACCTATAAAAGCGGGGCCCTCCCCCGTAAAAATAGAAATCATAATGACACTCTTCAAAATATTTTGGACAGTAATGCCAAAACCGCAAGTTGTACCACTTTACAGTTGTACCACAAGAAGACGGAACAAAATACAGCCACCAAACAGAAAAACTATTTACTTCGTTTTAAAGGACAAGCGTTATGGAAATTTGACTGAAATCAAAGTTGATCGAATCGGTGTCGTCGGTCTTTTGTCTAGGAGTCCAAATCGTAAGTTCTCACACGCCCTAGGAGCAATAAAGGTTGTTTTTGAGGTAAAAAAGCTGGAAGGTTTGCACAAATTGCCTAGTATATGTCATTTTTGCTCTGCAATCAAGGATGGCCCGACGCCTTTGATAAGGGACCTGAGGGCCATTGATACTTACTCAGCTTGCCTGATGCTTGAGGATGAGTGAGAAGTGGGAGAGAAAGGGCATGAGCTCAAAAAAAAAAAAAAAAAGAGTGGAAGGGAGGTAAGAGAGAAACCAGTAAATTTCAGATCAGTCGACCCCAGACCGCTAATCTGAAAGATTGAGGTACCTACCCGTTTGATTGCAGGACAAATATCAACATGCTTTTGCATTATGGGATCAAGTTACACTTTGCCAATTAAATAGAAGCTTAAAACTGCAATGCTATCGAACTTAACTTCAATAATATTACATTTACTTCCTTCATTTTTGTATTTTTCTTCAAAATATTTTGAAATTTGGAGGTTTGTAAAAACAGTACAGAGTTATGGCGTTAATGATTCTTCAAGTTAGAATTAACAAAAATTTACAAACCTCAGGATCTTCTAAAAAAGCATCATACCATTCCCACAGGTCTCCAGGAGGCTGCGTGTATCTGAGACACACAAAATTTTTGATCAGGATCAAGAAATACTAACTTTTATTTGGAATAGAAACAAAAAAAAAGACCATGCACCATGCTAAAATACATGAGGCAGATTAAAAGCACACCATGATTTTGCAGATTCAACAAAATAACATACACTGCCCCGCAAAAAAACCGGCTCACCTGGCGCGCTGGATTATTCCGCTCGAAAATGCAAAAAAATTACAAAATTTAAAATCGTCATAACTTTTGAACTAAGAGAGCTAAAAATATTTCAAGGCCAGGTTCGGATTCCTCATACTCTCTAGTTTTTTATGCATAAGCTTAAATTTTATTTTGGTAGCTTTTCCGCCCGTATGAAGAGTTTTTCCAAACCCTCGCGAAAACTGTTTTTTTGGAGCACATCTGTAAAAAGTTACTCAAACTTCTCACATCTCTTTGGGATAAAGTAGCATAGATAGACAAAATCTGAGACATGCATCAGATTCCTCAGAGTCAGGGCTATCGACCTGGTTACCTCAGTTTTGTCTACAAAATTTTTTTAGGGTCGGAAAATGCACTTTTCCGAGACAATGTAAAAACCGCTTCTGAACACCCAGTTTACACATGCGAAAAGATATTAAAAGTTCAAACCGTCATAACTTTTGAACCAAGAAAGCTAAGAATATTTCAAGGCCAGGGTCGGATTCCTCACACTCTTTAGTTTTTTATGCATAAGCATAAACTTTTTTTCCGTAATTTTTACGCCCGTGTGAAGAGTTTTTCCAAACCCTCGTGAAAACTGTTTTTTTGGAGCAAATCTCTAAAAAGTACTCAAACGTGCCACATCTCTTCGGGCAAAAAGAGCATAGATAGACAAAATCTGAGACATGCATCAGATTCCTCAGAGTCAGGACTATCGACATGGTTACCTCAATTTTGTCTATAAAATTATTTCAAGGTCGGAAAATGCTCTTTTCCGAGACCATGTAAAAACCGCTTCTGAACACACAGTTTTACACATCCCGCTCAAAAATGCGGAAATATGTTAAAAGTTCAAATCGTCATAACTTTTGCACCAAGTAAGCTAAGAATATTTTAAGGCCAGGGTCGGATTTCTCATACTCTCTAGTTTTTTATGCATAAGCTTAAACTTTTTTTCCGTAATTTTTACGCCCGTGTGAAGAGTTTTTCCAAACCCTCGTGAAAACTGTTTTTTTGGAGCAAATCTCTAAAAAGTACTCAAACGTGCCACATCTCTTCGGGCAAAAAGAGCATAGATAGACAAAATCTGAGACATGCATCAGATTCCTCAGAGTCAGGGCTATCGACATGGTTACCTCAATTTTGTCTATAAAATTATTTCAAGGTCGGAAAATGCTCTTTTCCGAGACCATGTAAAAACCGCTTCTGAACACACAGTTTTACACATCCCGCTCAAAAATGCGGAAATATGTTAAAAGTTCAAATCGTCATAACTTTTGAACCAAGTAAGCTAAGAATATTTCAAGGCCAGGGTCGGATTCCTCACACTCTCTAGTTTTTTATGTCTAAGCTTAAACTTTTTTTCCGTAATTTTTACGCCCGTGTGAAGAGCTTTACCAAACCCTCGCGAAAACTGTTTTTTTGTAGCAAATCTCTAAAAAGTACTCAAACTTGCCACATCTTTTCGGGCAAAAGTAGCATAGATATACAAAATCTGAGACTTGCATCAGATTCCTCAGAGTCAGGGCTATCGATATGGTTACCTCAATTTTGTCTAGAATATTATTTTAAGGTCGGAAAACGCTCTTTTCCGAGACCATGTAAACGGGCCATGTAGCGGGATGTGTAAACTGTGTGTTCAGAAGCGGTTTTTACATGGTCTCGGAAAAGAGCGTTTTCCGACCTTAAAATAATTTTATAGACAAAATTGAGGTAACCATGTCGATAGCCCTGACTCTGAGGAATCTGATGCATGTCTCAGATTTCGTCTATCTATGCTACTTTTGCCCGATGAGATGTGGCAAGTTTGAGTACTTTTTAGAGATTTGCTCCAAAAGAAAGTTTTCACGAGGGTTTGGAAAAACTCTTCACACGGGCGTAAAAATTACGGAAAAAAAGTTTAAGCTTATGCATAAAAAACTAGAGAGTATGAGAAATCCGACCCTGGCCTTGAAATATTCTTAGCTTTCTTGGTTCAAAAGTTATGACGGTTTGAACTTTTAACATATTTTCGCATGTTTGAGCCGGATGTGTAAACTGTGTTTTTAGCAGCGGTTTTTACATTGTCTCGGAAAAGTGCAGTTTCCGACCTTGAAATAATTTGATAGACAAAATTGAGGTAACCATGTCGATAGCCCTGACGCTGAGGAATCTGATGCATGTCTCAGATTTTGTCTATCTATGCTCCTTTTGCCCGAAGAGATGTGGCAAGTTTGAGTACTTTTTAGAGATTTGCTCCAAAAAAACAGTTTTCACGAGGGTTTGGAAAAACTCTTCACACGGGCGTAAAAATTACGGAAAAAAAAGTTTAAGCTTATGCATAAAAAACTAGAGAGTATGAGAAATCCGACCCTGGCCTTGAAATATTCTTAGCTTTCTTGGTTCAAAAGTTATGACGGTTTGAACTTTTAACATCTTTTCGCATGTTTGAGCGGGATGTGTAAACTGTGTTTTTAGCAGCGGTTTTTACATTGTCTCGGAAAAGTGCATTTTCCGACCTTAAAATAATTTCATAGACAAAATTAAGGTAACCATGTCGATAGCCCTGACTCTGAGGAATCTGATGCATGTCTCAGATTTTGTCTATCTATGCTACTTTTGCCCGAAGAGATGTGGCAAGTTTGAGTACTTTTTAGAGATTTGCTCCAAAAAAACAGTTTTCACGAGGGTTTGGAAAAACTCTTCACACAGGCGTAATAATTAAGGAAAAAAAGTTTAAGCTTATGCATAAAAAACTAAAGAGTGTGAGGAATCCGACCCTGGCCTTGAAATATTCTTAGCTTTCCTGGTTCAAAAGTTATGACGGTTTGAACTTTTAACATCTTTTCGCATGTGTAAACTGGGTGTTCAGAAGCGGTTTTTACATGGTCTCGGAAAAGTGCATTTTCCGACCCTAAAAAAATTTTGTAGACAAAACTGAGGTAACCAGGTCAATAGCCCTGACTCTGAGGAATCTGATGCATGTCTCAGATTTTGTCTATCTATGCTACTTTATCCCAAAGAGATGTGAGAAGTTTGAGTAACTTTTTACAGATGTGCTCCAAAAAAACAGTTTTCGCGAGGGTTTGGAAAAACTCTTCATACGGGCGGAAAAGCTACCAAAATAAAATTAAAGCTTATGGATAAAAAACTAGAGAGTATGAGGAATCCGAACCTGGCCTTGAAATATTTTTAGCTCTCTTAGTTCAAAAGTTATGACGATTTTAAATTTTGTAATTTTTTTGCATTTTCGAGCGGAATGATCCAGCGCGCCAGGTGAGCCGGTTTTTTTGCGGGGCAGTGTACAACACCCTTCTGATCTCATCTGGTATTGAATGGTCACATTCGGTAAGCGTTTGGCGGATAAACTGGGAAGTGAAATGGAGGGTGCTCAGCATTTAACATCAGGATAAATCAAATTGGTGTTGGCTGTTGTTTTGTTGAATTTGCAAAATTTTAGAGTGCTTCTGATTCAGCTATTTAGAGCTGTATTTCTATTTTTTCCTGGTTTGGAACACACTGTAATACAGAGGATTCCTTCAAACTGATGGGGCTCTTGCTAACGTTAGCTATCTGTGATTGAATGGTTAATTCTTGCATGAAAACTAGCAAAAATTACGATGACTATGCTAAAAAATCACAAAATTCACTCATACTCACAAAATGACTTTAAAGATACAAAAAGGCATTATGGCAGAGCTATTCAGGTACCATGGGAGATTATTATTTAATATGAGATTTTCCTGTGTGTTTCTATTGAGAAAAAGACAAATTAGACAGAAATCCCAACAACACCTACAAGGCTCCGCAATGTAAGAGCAAAGATGGCGGAGCTAAGCAGGTATCATAGGAGATTCCTGTCTAGTTTGTCACTCTCTCTATAGAGACACACAGGTGAAAGTCTCAAATTAAATAAGAATTTCCCGTAGTAACTGCGTTTGTTCATCATTATGCCTTAAATTTTAGAGTCATTTTGTGAGTCTATGAGTGAATTTCGTAATTCTCTAATATGCTCATTGTAATTTTCAGTGGATTTTATCCAAGAACATACTATTCAATTGCTTACAGCAAAAGTTAGTGACAGCCCCATTACTTTTATAGCAAATCCTCATTGTGGAGGCATCCATTGAGAGACTATTTCCAAAAACCTGCTTCCGTCACCTTCTCTTCGTCACTTTTTTCCCCCAAAGTTTAACACATTACATTCTCTTCAACTTGTTTAAATTCGTTTAGCAGTTGAAAAAGCTGAATAGAGAGAAGTACATATCACTGTTGAAGTGATAGAAAAAAAAAAAAAAAAAAAAAAAAAAAAAAAAAAAAAAAAAAAAAAAAGGACAGTAACATTAACCCTTTCCGGTCCACGGCCGTTTTACCCGGCCGCCGTGGTGGGTCCGCGTACTTTTTGCCGATTTTCGACCTCTTTTTGGGTTATCCCAAAAAAAGTGAAAATATGCGAAGGAAGACAAGGTTAAGCCAGTTGTCACCGTTGCCGAATGCGAGACTAGTTCCTTAAGTGTTCACCAGAGCCCACCACACGCTGGACGAGTCGTATATATCCGACATGGACTGCAAACAATTTTAAACTTTCGTGTCGAATATATCCGACAGTGGACCCAAACGGGTTTTTCCTTTTGTCGGATATAACCGACGTTGGACCGGAAAGGGTTAAGAGAAGAAACAGATGTCAGATGGGGTAACTGACCTAAGGTACATGAAACCAAGGGCACGGATATAAGGTGAATCAGGGTGAACAATTAGTCCATTAATTTGTTTACGCGTCAATTTAAGAGTGAAGAGTTTGTAAAGCAAACAATATGCAGTTGAAACTATGCCACCAGCACCAACTCCTCGAACCTGAAAAAATAAAAATAGCGATTACGAACAGGTTCGTTCAGACCATTAATTCCATTGATTTTAAATTACTATGTTGGTTAGATTGGGCAACATTATTTTCATTTCAACAATAAATTAATTTTCTGCAGTAAAAGGATAGCTAATGTGAAGAATGACTGCTAAAAAAAAAAAAAAAAAAAAAAAAAAAAAAAAAAAAAAAAAAAAAAAATCAAACGGAGGTGCCTTCTATCAAAATATTGGAAAAGTTGCATTTTCTTAGTGACATGGCAGTGGACTTGACCAGTTTCGGCACAGACAAATTAAAATACTAATTGCAAAATACATAAAACCGTTTATTCGGTCAGATTTGAGTTTCCACTTCAATATCCAATTATTCAGGTTATAAACATCTAAGATGGCAGAGTAGAAGTGGAAGAGCAACTTGAGGATGATTCATGGAATATTCCACCCTTTCCGCGCATTAAAGGCCAACTAGGAATGTGCCTAAGAGCACATTCCACTTTACATCTTCTCAATCCGATTGTATGATGTCATTACCAGAAATAGGCTGATACCCAATGAAAATATTCTACATGGACTGTGGAATTATTTCGATTGAAAAGGACTCTTCGTGTGGTAGCAGAAGTAGTCAAGTCCAACTGCCAAAACCATTTGTTTCTTATGTTGGTAATTCAACGCGAGCAACTGGACTAAAAATAAAGAAAGATAACAGAGAGGAATGAGTAAAAAATTATGAATCCTCTGCAGTGGTTACGCCAGGTTAACGGTTTGATTGAAATTTTGATGAATAGTTTTAGTTTCTAGCCTAAATTTAAACCAATGTTGTTCCTACTTTTTCTACTCTCACCATAAAATAATCTAAGCTAACTCGCCAAGCCGGCCCATGTTTCAATCTGAGGGCTGCAGATCTTTGTAGACCACAGAGACAATACACAGGGTGTTTCAGACCACCTGGCCGTTCAATCGGCCGTAACTTTGGATTGGAAAGTCGGGTTGACTTGCGGTTTGAACCATTATTTTTCTCTATTCAAGACCCTTTTAACAGCATGTATCGCTCAATTTTGGGTCATTTTTCTGAAGGTCCCCTCTTAAGCCCCAACTCTAAAAACGGCCGCCATTTTGAGAGAGGGCAGGTTTTACGACTTTTAGGGGGCATCATGTTTTTCGTCCCTTAAAGACCTTTGAAATGATGTATCACAAGCTATACCTTCACATTTGAAAATGTTTGCGTAGGTCCCCCTGAAGCCCCAAAATTTTGGGGTGAGGGGGCCTTGAACCCTTTTTCACAAAAAATAGGCATGTGATACATCAAAAGAAGGGCCTTGATCTGCCCTTTCAGAAACTTTTCAGTTTTTATACAATCCAATGATTTGGTCAATCCAAAATTGCCTCTACATTTTTCAAAAACCACCCTTGCCTCAGTAAAGGGTGGTTTTTCGAAAAAAACTCAAGGATAGAAAAGTTTTATTTTTTATGCCGTAATAGATTTAAGTGTCAGAACATACCCTTTCCATTTGATTTGTTGGTGATACGGGTGCCCACCCCCTAAATAACCCCCAAGGACTCGTTTTTGGGGCTGAAAATATTTCCCCCGAATTTTTTGGGGCCGAGTTACGTTACACGTATTTCACCGAATTTTCATATTTGCCTTAGTTTGGCCACAATAAAAGCTCAAAAAAAAAAATAAAAGTTAAAAACAAATTTAAAAACAAAGTTAAAAACAAAGTTTTACAAAGTTAAAAACAAGTTAGTAAACAATAAAAGTTTGGCCAGGTGGTCTGAAACACTCACAAGGGGAGGTCACGGTGGGGCCACCTCCGTCATTGTTCAAATTTCGCATGAAGGTAGTCCTAAGGGTCCTTATCAACGCCTCAAGGTCACTTTTTGCGAATAGGCCCTGAAAAGCCTGAAAAACGGGTTTGAAAATTAACGGTGTTTATGTAGCACAAATGTCGGCCCCAACCTTCATCGACCGGGTGGCGCAGTGCGCTAAGGTGCGCGCCACCACATGCTTACACGCCGGTGGTGTGGGTTCGAATCCCACCTACGGAAGTAAATTTTTTAAAGTTGTTCTCGGGTCGATTTGATCATTTTTCATCATTCATTTTTATTAATTCACTTTTTACTGTTGATTTTTTTTCTTTTTCTTTGTCAATGCTTCAAATGAATACAAAATGAAACAAATTCCCAAACGCATGCATACAACCAAATAGTCAAAACAAATAAGAATCCAAACAAACGAATAAATAATGACCCTTTCTCGATGTGTTCATTTGTGCCTTTGGTCTTCATTTCGTTCGTCCGTATGATTTCATTTGTCCCCTTGAATATTTCTTTGTTATTTATTTTGTTTGATACTTTACTGTTTGCTTGTATGTTTGACCATTTCTTGTGGGTTACGGAATTTGATGCTATTTGTATTCATTTGAAGCATTGACAAAGAAAAAGAAAAAAAATCAACAGTAAAAAGTGAATTAATAAAAATGAATGATGAAAAATGATCAAATCGACCCGAGAACAACTTTAAAAAATTTACTTCCGTAGGTGGGATTCGAACCCCCACCACCGGCATGTAAGCGTCTGGTGGCGCGCACCTTAGCGCACTGCGCCACCCGATCGATGAAGGTTGGGGCCGACATTTGTGCTACATAAACACCGTTAATTTTCAAACCCGTTTTTCAGGCTTTTCAGGGCTTATTCGCAAAAAGTGACCTTGAGGCGTTGATAAGGACCCTTAGGACTACCTTCATGCGAAATTTGAACAATGACGGAGGTGGCCCCACCGTGACCTCCCCTTGTCAGTGTAATAGAGACCACGCAAAATCTATCTTGCCCATGTTTGCTCGCGGTGGCAACTTTTTTTTTGGGATCTCAACAGAACACCACTAACATGGTCCATACGTTGACTGATGAGAAAAGTTGTTAGAGTTTTTGCCTAATGAGACCAAAGCACCGAAGCAACGAACTTGCACCGTATAGTTGCATCAGTGAACGTATGGACCATGTTGGATGGTGCTCCCTCATGCATTTTGAAAAAAAAAGTCAGCCATTGCAAACACGGCTAGTGCATAGTCTCTATTATATATTGTCTCTGGTAGACCAGCAGGTTGATTGTTTACTTTTACATAAAACCGATGGTTAAGACCATGCATGAGCAACTCGATTGGTTGAGTGTAGTAAGACTTAGCTGCAAGACGATCGCAAAATTCTAGCATCTTCATTCATGCACATTTACATAAAATAAAATAAAGTACACTGAACTAAATATTGAACACGGAGCTTCTGGGTTGACTAAAAAAATAATACTTACTCCTCCACACATTCCTGTCTGACCCGCTGTTTTCCGACTTCCTTTCTCCCAAGGCTCCAAATGTGCTACTTTATAATAGATTTCATCAATTACTTCATGGTAAGTTTTCAATTCGTATAAATTAACTGGTGACAAATAACGTGACAAAAATTAGAGCAGCTTTAAATAGAGGGGAACAGTGAAACTTGTTTTTCTCTCTTCACATTCATAAAAACATAAACACGACCGAGATTAGAAAAGGATTGAAAGAGGGGCTATCATGTGACTTCAGACCATACCTACAACATTTTCACATGCACAACACATGCATTTGAATGGACAAAGAGAGAGAAAGAAGATTTTCTGGATGTCCCACTAGAGAGATAAAAAGTCAAAGGATTTAGCTTAGCTTAGCCCTTAAAATTTCAATTGGAGCTTCTCAAGATATTGAATGAATGATTGTGTGTTAACAACCTGGCAATAAACTTAAATGAATCCAACATAAAATTCTGGAGTATGAGAAAATTTAAATCTAAGTACATGGTTGGAATTCCCGACCTCAAAATTAACGCATAGAACATAATACTCAGTTAGCAAAAACCGTCTTCAATCCGTCTTAAAGACGTCTTATAAGACAAGTAAAGTTGTCTTAAATCCGTCTTAAAGATGTCTCTAGTTCCACCCAAACACGTCTTTGAAGACGTCTTACGAATCCGTCTTTAAGATGTATGAAAGGCATCGGTCACAATGCTCTAAATTTATAGGTTACCTCTCGAGGAAGCCTAGCTTTCCAAGCTTGCTTGAAAATAGTCAACATTTTCAAAATTTGTGAAAATTTTCGTAATTTTTAAAATTTGTGCAAATGTTGGTAAATTTTAAACTTAATGAAAATTTTCGTAATTTTCAAAATGTATGAAAATATTGGCAATTTTCAAATTTTTGAACTGTGAACATTTTCGTAATTTTCGAAATTTGTAAAAATTTTTGTGATTTTTGCAAATTATCAACATTTTAGGACTTTAAAACGTTGGAGTCAATCTTCTAGCTATCTTGGCTAACGACGGCTTTAAGACGGATTAAAGACGCTTTGTAAGTCTGGATTGAAAGATGTCTTAAAAACCACTTTGGAAGACGGTATTCAAGCCATCACGCGAACCGTCTTGGAAGACGGATTTAAGACGCCTTGTAAGACTGGATTGAAAGACGTCTTAAAAACCACTTTGGAAGACGGATTTAAGACAGAGTACAAGGTGTCTTCTAAAAGTGACTTAAAGACGGATTTAAGACGAGCTTAAAAAACGTCTTTGGAACCGCGACCATAAGACGGATTTAAGACGGAATGAAAAGACGTCTTACAAAAGCCCATTTTAAGCCAGATCGGCAAGCCTGATATTGTTATCTGGGTATCAACTTCCGCCACCACGATTGCTGGCTCTCCTTCTTAAAATATAATACATAGGGCAACACAATGGCGCTTGGTAGTTCAAACTTCCGCTACTAGGTGTCAAGCCTATTTATGACCACCGTTGAGCAAGACAGCACACATCGCCGAAGTTTAACAGGCTGGTTTGTGTTGATCCTCTTATCAATGCAAAGATGCCCGTCTGTCTTCGTAACATAAAAACCCTCAAAACAGCAATTTTGATGAATTTTTACAATTTTTCTAAAAATTCAGGAAAAATTGGTTAAAAATTGATCAAAGTTCTAAGTGTTTTGAAGATTAATGGTTGCAACAACGAGAGAAAAAATTACCGAAATTTTCACTCTCGAGGATCAATAAAGTTGTGATTTTTATGTGGGTGCTCAGCCTATTTTGAATGTCTTACAACGCGATTAAAATTTCAAATTTAGTCATGATGAATGTGAAATTACCATGCTCCAGCAGAAAATCATAGGGTAGTAGGAGGGGGCCAGTCAATTTTACATCTTTTTCTCAAAATGAGCTGTTTCCTCCAGGAATTTTGATTTTTCTGACCCACCCTACCTCCTCCTCCTCTTTGATAGTTAATAAGTTAAACAAAGATGAGTTTACCTTTGAAATAGTGAGATGATTGTATATTTGTCAGGATGAGGGGATTCATGTTCATCGTTCGATCATTGCCCCATAATGGCAGGATGTTATTCTTCTTGAAACCGCTAGAGCCTCCATGGTTTTCCTCCTCCTCTTCTTCATAGCCACCTGAAAGATAAAAGTGACAAGAGTTGTTAAAAGTTGGTCTGAAAACTTATTTTCCTCAAGCGGCGGCGAGATGATTTTCCTGACGATCGTCTGAATGACATGAAAGTAGCGAATCCTCGATTCGAATAGGTCAGCGCAACTGTTTCAAGGCATCAGTGAGATGGATGTAGGACAACCAAGACCAAACAAAATTTGACCCCTAAAACTGGAGAACAATCAAACTAGCTTGCTGCAGCCTAACTTAGTAAAATAGATGACACTAACTGACTCGCAATAACTACTGAGGGGGCTATTTGCACAGTTTCAAAACTGAATTCGAGGAACAGAGCAAATAGATAGCACCACCTTCAGACTGTTCTGTGAATAGTGGATCTATTAGTCTTGGCTATGATATTGTAAGTATTTTCAGGCAATTTTAGATGTACCCTGGTGCCTCGTATCAAATTACACGAGACAGAAGTAGAACAGGACCAATTTGAGTATTGGGGTCTGACAAGTAGCAGTGCCTGCTTTCAAACTGCATCGAAGCACGTCGGTGAGCAGTTGGTAAGCAACGAGTTAGCACTCTGCACTAACAACCGCTCACCAATGCGTGTTGATGCAGTTCAGAAGCAGCAACTGCTACTCATCAGAAACCAACACTCAAAATGGTCCTGCTCTACTCTGTGCTCGTAGAGCTCATTTCACGAAAGAAGGCCAATGACAGATCATGTGGCTCGCTGCGCAAAATCATGTTTGCGTTCTTCCGCAAGCGCAAAAACGCAAACTTGTCTCTGCGCAGTTAACAAATCCATCTGTCATCGGCCAACTTTCGTGAAATGACGTCTACCTTGCTAGAGAGTACAGATTTTCCACCAAAAATCACAGCCACCAGAGTAAAGCAAGCGCACCTTGGGCAATTGAAAATCCCAAGTGTACAGACAAATAGCTCATAACCACAAAAATATTTGAACCCAACTGACATAACCTTATGTTACCCTGTAACCAGAGTAGGGCAGATGGCTTACCGTCGTTGGCGTAGGACTCGGAATTCTTCATGACAGACTGTTGTCTAAAGAGTGCGGTTTGGAAATGATCGCCAGTGTTCGTGAAAGCTGAGGATTCCAGGAAAAAAATCAGCAGTTCTCCGAGATGGAATGATAAAAAAAAAGTTCAGGGTAACGTAAACAAACGGACAATGGCTTGGTTATGATGATTGTGAAGCGAGGGCTAATAAACTAAAAAAAAATCAGAACAGCAGAAGAGATATACTACTGATAGCACCACTCAACCAATGAATGGTTCAAGGAATAAGAACCAAAGAACTTAAAACTTCGTGATTTAAAGCTAATCTTGCAATTAAGCTGTACTCTACAACGTCGACGGTCGTAAAACTCGCGATCAACACGGAAAAATTGGAATGACGGAAGATAACGTCATAAAAATTATCCTTCAAATATGCTTTTTTGTAATTTTTTGTTTATTTTTGTTTTTACAACGCACTCTATCAATAGAAGAGAAAAGTAATGAATGATTTTCCCGCGCTTTGCTTTGACCGCAATCAACAAAGCGTAGTTTCGTTTTCAACTCAAGCAGAGAGAAGATTCCAAGTTGACATTATATCTATCTTTATTTAAGTGTTCTTCCTGGTCTAAGGATATTTTCTACGAAAATTACTGGCGAAATTTGACGTTAGTAAATTTCTGTCTTGTGTCCTGTGCTGATTTTGCTGCTATCACTGCCCTATAATCCCACTATCAACATCAACAAGTGTGTCGCTGATCAGAGCATCAGACTTCCCGGTTCCTGTTATCACAATGGCCTCTGATTTGAGTGATTACGAAAAGCAGCGTTTGAAAAACATAGCCGAGCGGCAGAAATATGTAAGCATTTCTCTTAAGCATTACTGATCTTCAATGGAACATCCATCTGTCTCTGTAAGACAGCGCATTTCCAGCTTGTGTAAGTTGGTGGTGATCTATAGGAGAGAATTTTGAAAGAGAAGACCACATTTCTTTCCTTGCCGATGGCTAATTTCTTTACTCCTGAGGAATTTTGGAACTGATTAAAGGCCATTTCAGGTAGGGTTGGTTCTGACAATGGTTTGGTCTGATTACATGCGTGAAAAGACGTTCTGACAATGCGCAGGTTTGCTCCGATGTTATAGGCTGTCTCAAGAATGATCGTACTTGACAACTGTAGATTTGAATGAAAACATCAGCTTCCGACTGCTCCTAGCCAATCAGGTTGCCCTGCATCGAAAACTATAGAAGTGTCAAATCCAATCTTTTCTGGTACAAGCTGTACCGTCTGTGTAGAAACATGGACCCGTAGAAACGCGAACTATAATAGCTCTGCACCTTGTGAATGACTTGGTTAGCTATCAAAATCAGTGACTAATAAGAGATACACTATTTATAATGATGAACAATATCACACGGAATTTGGTGCGCTTCAAATCTTCCCTATGTTATTAGCGTAGCGCTCCGTCTCTATTTGTCTCTGCTGAACAACTCGTAAGCACTGAATGCATGTTCCTCTGACCTGATTCATTTTTATTTTACTTAGCTGCAATGACTTGAATCCAAATTTTATGTCCTGATTAATTTTCATGCAACTGCCATGACTTGAATCCAATTTCTTGGGCTGCTATTGGTCATGCCATTAGTGTGAATTTTACTCGTGCGACCGGGTGAGGCTGAATTTCACACATATGCGTCTAACGGACGGGTCAGTGGATCTATCTTCCTTAGTACTGTTCTATTTTCTGGTATATCCTACAATTGCCCGATTCTAGCCTTAACCCTTTGCACTCCGCGGCGATTTTGCCCAACCTCCCTCGTTACTCTTTGTAACCACGAAACCACAAAACCACGTTCAAAACAAAGAAAAAGCAAGGTTAGAAGGAGAACTAGCTGGCTGAAAAACATTGACCACACGCGTAGGTAGTTCCACTATGATCCGCCAGAGGTCTCCATGTCCTAGCGCGGGCGAATATATTCGACAACGAGAGCTTCGGAGCGAACTTTTTTCTGTCGAATATATTTGACTTTTGTGCGGAACCTTCTTTTTTTTTTGTCGAATATATTCGACATTGTAGTGCAAAGGGTTAACTAACTGAGCTGACTTTCTGATGTTTTGATGCTATGTAGGCACATCATTCCTAATATCGAAGGATGAATTTACTACTTACACCCTGTTTGTTCAAACTCTTGATTTCTTTGTCTCATCAAAGTTTTTATTTATTCTTGCTTTTCCATAGTTTAATGAATTCATGAAAGAAAATGGTGAAGAGACCTTCGAATTACCAAAAGTAACCAAGCCGACTATAACTAAGCAGATGGTAACTCAGCCGAAGGTTGATAGCAATGCAGAAAATGATTTCGTGCCTCGCAGACGGAGACCAGCAAAAAAATTGATTTATGGTCCTATTCGCCGATCTTCAAGAGCATCTGCTGGACGAAGAAAATATTCGGAGATGTAAGTTCTTCTCATGCTGCTGTCAATTATCTTAGTTTAATTTGGGCAATTTAGAAGAAAACGCGACAGCACCTAAAAATGAATGACAATTTGAAAATTAAGGCCTCTGTGTATGCTGGATTAATTTGATCAAACAGAAAAAAGAAATCACAGGAAAAAAATATTTAACCCCCCAGAATTTTGTTCTAAATCAATTTTTGGGCCCCCAATGTTGTTTTGAAGTTTAAAAAAAATTGGAAGCGGATATTTATACCTCTTAAGTAAATTGCTTGTTTTGTTGACCATTTTGCACCCAAATTTTTCTAAATTTAATCCATTTTATGGGAAGCTACAACTTTTTGAAAATAGGTGGATATCAAACTTTGAACTTTGATTCATAAAATGTGAAAAAAGATATTGAACTTTGCTTTGCTTAAAATTGCTTGAAATTTTATGTTTCCTTTGATTATGCAATAAGAAAATGGGGTCCTTATTTCAAAAATTCAATTTAGCTCCCCATGAACCCTTCCCCCGCCTCCCTGAAGTTGATAGGACACTCAAAGAAGCTTCAAAAAACTAGCCTCTCAACATGAAGAAAAATGGCAAAAATCGATTCTCACAATTTCCATAAAAAAAAAGTTAAAGGGGGAGTGTTCAGTCCTTTTGCCTAACCCTTGAAAAGGAGGTATAACTATATAATTCTATCAATTTTTTTTTCTTAGGGATGATGAAGATGATTCAGTAGCAAGAAGTGATTTCGAAAAGGATTCTGACTATGAACCTGAATACATTATTGAAAGAAGATTAACAAAGGTATCATCTTAATTTTTTCACCTTTAAAACAGCGGTTCTTTGTGTGGGGGCTTTGGCGAAGGACGGAAGGACCTATCAAAATATTTCTGATATGATCGGAAAAACAAAAACTGGAAAACAAAATTAGCTCAGCCATGTGTCAAATTTCTATCATTTTGAATTTAATTTTAACAGGCGTTTGGAAAGGAAGTAATGCTAGATTTTCCTTGGCAGCCATCGAGAGAAAGACTGTAAAAACACAAAATAATAAACGTCTTCTGAACATATTAAACCTGAAAATTTGCAATTCTTTTGAAGTAAAATTTTGACTTTTGATTTCTCATACTTCTAACCTCCGTTTTCTAACAGATCAGCTTATCCTGAAATGCTATGCAATATCTAGAAAACTTTCGTTTGAGATGAAACAAATTTTGGTTAGCGCGTTATTGTAAACCAAAATTTTGGTCAGCATGTTGTTTTGATCTTGTTGCAAAGGCCAAGGAAGTGCAGCTTAAAGTTGGGCCCTTTTTTTTTCAGGATAGTCAGAAAATTTTGCATCCCTGCACAGTAAAGGGAGTCAATGAAAGAGGCTGGACATGGCGTGGTAAATTTTAATACATATATCTTCGTTAATACGCAACATTGAAGTTTGAAACTGGTTTCATTGGTTGTATTGAAAAATTTTCTTCACGAATCACCATTTAAAGTTTGTTTTTTAGCAGGAAAAATATTCAAATTTGCATTTTAAGTCATATATTTCATGTCTGACCCCTCCCATTGACTCACTCCGTTGTGTCCTGGTTGAATTCCTCTGAATTTTACTCTGCCGGTTATATTTCCAGCGGACCCATCACTATTCACTAACTTCCTCGTATAAAAGCTTTCAAAGATACTTTAAACTCTCACAACTTTTTTCTCTCTCTCTCTCTCTCTCTCTCTCTCTCTCTCTCTCTCTCTCTCTCTCTCTCTCTCATCTATCTGAACGCCAATTGCTGTTTCAGCGTGTTTTAAAGCCTAGAAATCATGAACCAAGATATATCCTTTCTCCGGATGATGTGACCGAAGATATGTTAAATAACATTGCTCAACGATCTAAAAAAGAATATTCTGAAAACGGAAGCACTTGCCATCAATGCCGGTGAGCTAATAGAAATATGATTAAAAAAATATTCTTTCTGTTTGTTTGTTTGTCTATGACTTTACTGCTTCAATGAATGCTTACGGTAAACCTCTATATTCATCCATGTTGCCTACAGTTATCATTTGGTAGGTATTTTTTCTCTTGGCCATTTCATAATGAGGGCAGGGCTCTAGTTTACTTTTTTTTTTTTTTTCAAAAGTTTGAGCTAAAGATCCTATTTAAAAAAAATGATAAGCATAAAAAGTTATCAATCCCCCCCCCCCCCTTCCCACTTTTCCCCACCTCATGAAAATCCATGTAAGCAAAGACTCTCTTTCTAGATTTTGAAATTGTTCAAGTTCCTATGAATGAAGAAATCAATCAACGAAACTTAATTCTAGTAAGTAAGTACATGTAGTGTTGTCGCCATACACATTAATTTTCTTGTTTTTTCTCTTCTCCCTTTTCCTCTAGTCAAAAAACCACCGACACAAAAACTGTATGTAGATCTCAAGATTGTATCGGAGTTAGAGGCCAGTTTTGTGGACCTTGTTTGAAAAATAGATATGGAGAGTCTGTTGCTGAGGCTCTTCTTAATCCGGTAAGACTCAATCTCTTCAGTAAATATTTCTGATTTAGAGTTGACTTGTTTCCCTCTATTTCTCTCTCTCTCTCTCTCTCTCTCTCTCTCTCTCTCTCTCTCTCTCTCTCTCTCTCTCTCTCCCCCTCCTTTTCTCTTTTTTTTAGTTAAAACAAGTTTTAGAAAATTATAATGCAACAAAAAGCAAGATAAAGCATGTTACATCAAGAATTAGACTTTAGCAAAATATAATTTAAGCTTGCTCTTTATTTCTTAGACGGCTGCTTTCTACTTAATCTTTTATTTTGAGACTGTGTCAAATTTTCATCAAACGTGCTCCACAGGAACTCCTGAATTAAATTCTAAATGGGAGTTTTTATCAAAATTTTAAATCTTTGCAATAAAATACTGGATAGTTCAATTCTGGAAGCTAAAAGACAAAGCACTCAGTTTGTCTCCTCTGCAGTTCCTGTTTTCAAAGCTGGAAGACCGCTTGCTCAAAGGAATAAGTCTTAGTAGATATTAGATCCTCTTGGACACTACACCGCAGTCTGAACCTCATTTACTTCACAAACATCTTGCAAGTTTTTCAAGAAGGATCAAAACATTTGATTTTTTTTTCATTGACGTTAATTATAGTGTCAGCAGAAGCAGAGGAAAAGGCTCCTCATTAAATTCTGTTTCAGTTTTTGAAGGAAATTTTCTATTTGAAACATTTCTAGACTTGCCTGTCTCCCACTAGTATCTGTTTAGACAACTGTTTTTAAATTGGGAGGAATTTGCTACCTAATTTATAATATTTTCAAGTCGGGTTGCGGGATTCTGAGCCAAGTCTTTTGAATGACGCAGTCAACATACCAAGACAAAAAGTAACGCCTTAAACCACAAGTGTGATGCATTCTGACCAAACTGACCGTATCTTCACCCAGACGGAATTTGAGTTATTGTTACCCACCACAGCATGGGAGAGATTATGATGGACTGTTCAAGATCAAAAATGTGCTATAATTAAAAAAAAATTTAAGGAATGGAGGGGTTTAGAAGTTTTAATTAGAAATAATGTGATTTTAAGAAAAAACGGAGGAAAAGTTTTGGAAAGTGAATGGTCAACAGGTAAATGTACCGATTCACATGCATTTTTACGACCTCTATCGGCTAAATTATGAATTAAAATTTTGTGTAGTTAGCCTAGATAGCGTTTGGCATCATAACATGAAAACCCATAATTTCAACCCTAGTATCCTATTTTTATTCTGAAAATTTTGGTCTGATAAGATAAAGTTGGTTTTGTCAGAATGTGTCACAAATATCTTAAAAATCTGTTATCTACACTTTTTGGGCCACAAAAATTTTATTTAAGGAGATTCCAATACACAATGTATTTAAAAAAACTTTGATCATAATTCACATGGTGCCAGCGTTCATAAGTCAAGAACGAGGTCCTTTAGCTATTTTTCTCTTTTTACAGAGCCTCTGCAAAGTGTTTGTTCAAAATAGATTTTAGTGCATCATATTTTGTGAAGGAATACTAAAACCTGTGAAGTAGGGTAGAAGAACAGAAACTTCCAACTTACAATAAGATGGGTTTTTTCAGTCCTCAGTCCTGAGGGTCATACAAAAGTGTCCAATTTAGTTGGTCCATGAATGAACAATTTAGAGATTTTACTTGAGATCTGCTTGACTTGCCTTTGTTTGAGAAATACTCAGACCATGTCGAGTGGAGTGAGAATAATTGCTCTTCAGAGCTTACCAGGGCTATTCTGGATAAATCGTAAGTTTAGTTCAAGGTAACTAAGAAGCCACTTTCAAATAAATTATCTCCCGTAGATTTATTTTGAGTGAAGAACAGTATGCTTTAAAGCAACTCTGAATTGCCAATTTGTGCTCATTCTTGTTTGAAAGTCCCTTGAAATTTCCGTGAGAATTCTCAAGGTATTTTGGTTCAAGGTGTGTTTCTGCATTGCAAATTGAATCTGGAAGATTTTTCAAGTCAGAGTCAAATCGAGTAGATTTCAGAAACGTAAACTTTCTGAATTGGACCCTTTTTCTTATTCATTTTAAAGCTTGAACATGACATTTTAATTAAAACGCTCTGAAACAACTGATAAATCATAAAAAAATCATGGAAGTATGTATTAACTCACACCTCTGGCTTCGAAAGGTAAAAAAAAAAAAAAATTAGTTAATCTAATCAGTGTTTGTGGGGTGCAGCATCTTCAAAAGAAAATTAGAAAGTCAGAAGAAATTAATGGTCTGTAGAGTGTGGCCAGTATAACAGAGTATTTTTCCAGTTTGGTGCCAGAAAACATGCTGGGGCTCATGAGAAATCGGCCGATGTCCAAAATATCTATAATTGAAAAGACAAATATGAAAAAAAGCAAATGAAGGGTAAAAAACAAAATTAGGGAAACAGATGAAACAAGGGAAACAGGAGCAAAAAACTGCTGAACAAGTCTAAAATTACACGGATGTAGCATCTCCTTAAGAGTTAGGAGTACGATGTATGTACTTAGGCTCACAAAGTCAAATATTTAAAAAAAAATGACTTCGGACGTTTTTGAATGAGTTTGTTTAATTAGCGGCAAACTTGCATGTGTAGTGAACTTACAGAGGGAGAAGTCAGTGTAAATTAGGTGGAATTCCACTGTGGTTCCGCAAAAAATCAGTGAAATTAGACAGGTGTCCACCTCATAGAAGATCCCTACTTGACAGGTTTTACTGCTCTCCAAAATATATAAAGTTTTGCTATGATCTCCTTTGCCTGGAGATTAATCATTAAAATTGGGTGTGTGCCAGTTGTTGATAAGTATGTTTGAATTTTCTGTATTCAGGCGTACATTGATGGTATTAAGAATTATATAAACAGCAACTGCCTTAACGGAACGGCTGATTATTCTATGTCAAGCAACTCGAGCTCTGAAAGTGAAAGTGACTCTGAAGATGAAAATCATAATGATAAGATGAAGCGCAGTAAGAAAGTGACTTCGCCTCAAGCTCGCAAAGCTGTGGATGTTTTACATCAGTTCATTGATCAGAATAATGCTGATCCCAAAGTTACGAGCACTTTGAAAGCTCTTGGGTATATGATCGAGAAAATTTCTAACAGAGTTGGGAACTAATGAATTTTTCTTGAATTTTATCTCTCATTTACTTCTTGTGACACACCAGAGGTCTAGGCTAATTTATCATAATATTTATTATCTTTGTCCAAAGAAGTTCATTACAAAGTATAAAAGTTTAAAGGCTAAGTCTTGTTGATTATTTTTATTCTAAAATGTGTTCAGTATATTTAAGTACCTTGGTTTCCTAGGAAATAGGTTGAACATCTTTATGTTTGTTGATATTTTGATTTATTTGTCATTTAAAAAAGTAGATTAATGCCAGGTCATTTTGAACCGTCACTTTCTTTGTGTAATTTAGTTTTCTTTCATTTTGGCAGCATCCCCCCCCCCCCACTTTATTTTTTTTTCGTTTATTAAGGTAACTAGATAAGATTATTAAGATAATTATTTTAAGTTGAAAAAATATTTAGTTTGAAAGGTTTTCTTTTGGACCTCTTTATAATTTTATATTGTGTCTTGGTAGGTCAGCTCTCTTTCTATTTAAAGCCTTTCTTCTTATCTTTTGTTTAGAAGGCTTCTTTTGCTAGGAGAAAAAAGCATTCTTAGTTTTTGTGTTTCTTCTCTTTTCTGCTGTGTAAACGCTCTCACATTGTTTTGGCAGTCTTTTTAACTTTTTGATATTATTTATGAAGTGTCTTAAAAAAAGGGACTTCAAATTAGGAGAAAATTAGAAAAACAACAAATGGAGAAAGGGGTAGTTTTGGCAACGATTTGAGCTCTAGCTTTGAAATTTTTGAATTTGTCACCCAAAAATTTATTTGAATAATCAGTCCTTAGTTTTTGCACCTGAAATATGAAAAAAATGTCAACGTAATCACAGTACATAATTCTATCTCCGCAAACTTTAAACATATTTTTTTCAACGTTTATACCCCCCCCCCCCCCTATTTAACCCTTAGTCATTATGATACTTTTTGGTCAACTTCAGTAAACTAACAAAGTGCCAAATTATCCCTTGTATTTTTTGTAATATTTGCCCAGCTCAATTTTTTTCAAAGTGTAAGTTAAGGTCTTCTACCCTGAAGGCTGAAACACACCTCACTTTTCTTAAGTTGTCACTGTAATTTATTTTTGATCTTTTCTGTCTTTTTGTTTTGTAACGTAATTTCAATGAGTTTGTAATTTTATCTCTGTATACTTCTCTTTCTTTAGTTGTGAGTCAAAAGTCGGATTATCTTTAACTATTAGTTATTTATATTTACTTTTCTCTCCAACCTATTCTTGTTTTGTGACTCTATCCTAATTTTGCTGTAACTTGGCGTATGGATGCCTATTTTTTTCTTTATTTTTTCTCGATTTAACTCTCTTTCTTTTTCTATTTAAGTGGGATCCTAACTATATTTTCTTTATTTTTCACAGTTAAAAATGTAGTAGAAAGCAGTCTTAAGTTTTGTTGGGCACTAGTTTGTCATGATTTTTGTAAAACAAAAAGAAATAGAAAGTAAATATTTGCGAGCTAATATTTCTGAAGAAATAAATAGGCTCTTGCTAACTTTTGCCATAAGCCTTTGAATAGTTAATTCATGTTAATTCTCAAGTTAAAACCAGTAAAAATGTCAATGAGTCCACTAAAAAATCAAAAAATTCACCCATAGACTCATAAAATGACTGTAACGGTTAAGGCATAGTGGTGGAGCTACGCAGGTACCATGGGAGATTCCCATCTAATTTGAGGCTTTCCTCTGTCTGTTTCTAATGAGTAAGTGACAAATCAGACAGGAATCCCCCATGATGCGTGCTTATAGCTCTGCCACGTCAGAGCAAAGCTAACGGATATATGCCGGTGTCACCGGAGATTCCTTTCGAACTTGTTTGTCTCTATTGAAACACTCAGTGCAAAGTCTCAAATTAAAATAGGAATCACCTATGGTGCCTGCATAGCTCTGCTATTACGTCTTAAATTAAAAGTTAATTTGTATGACTATGAGTGAATTTCGTGATTTTTTGATGTGTTCACAGTAATTTTTGCCGGATTTTACCCTAGTTATAACTATTCAATTATAGAGACCTGAAAAAAGCGTGATTTTGAAAGGGCAATAATCGGCGGTAAATTGGTGTTTTCAAAGGCACAAAAGCGGTACTTTCATTTTTGTCAAAAACCTCTATTTTATGGTGACAAATTAAGTTATGGGGTTATTGGTTCCTGAATCTACCTTTTAAACAACTGAAACAGTTGTTTTTGTGCTTTTCAAGTGAAATAACCTGACTTTATAGAGAAGTTACGACAGAAACCTGTTTTTGGTGGCTGACACGCGTGAAGTTGCGCTTCAGGAGTTTATGCCACCAATTTTAAAACGATTTTTGTAAGTTTTGCAGCAAAAATTTGACCTGGCAGAGGAAAGACTCAGTGGCAAAACATTTTAAAACCAAGTCTTTCATGTTAAAACCAGATCAAATTTTTGCTGCAAAACTTACAAAAAGTCGTTTTAAAATCGGTGGCATAAACTCCTGTAGTGAAACTGGGTAGCTCTATCATAAGCTGATACTTTATTTTTTGGCATGATTTAACAATTATTTGTGTTAAAAAGCACACATTAAAACACAACTTTCAACTTCACATATTTTCTTCACGTCCTTAAAATAACACGCGGATCCACCTAAATTCGTTAAAGAAACACGAGTTTCTGAAAATCGGGGTAGCGAGCGCATCATCAGCTGATAAGTTTCCATTTCTCTTTGGCGAAACTACGGCGCGCCGCGCCGCGCCGCCGGGAGTGGCGGCGAAAAAACATCGCGGAAATGATGAAGTTCGGATGCCTGCCGCGATTATTCATGATTTCATAACTTAGCTTTGATGGTGCCGAAATTCGCGATTTGAATCGCGAAATTCGCGCATTAGATCGCAAAATTCGCGCATTAGATCGCGAAATTCGCGTTTTGACCCGAAATTCGCGTTTTGAGCCAAAAACCCCGAAAATCGCGTTTTGAAATTTTTTAGATTAGGATTCAGCAGGTTGCCAGCATCATGTAGGTACGGGTCTCGCTTCGATTGGACGACTTTTAAAAAAATGGCGCGATTCGCGGCCGCGATTTTTTCAGGTCTCTATCAATTGCTTATGGTGAAAGTTAGCAAGAGCCCTATTTTGCTCTTTGACAAAGAAGTTCTCGCATTTTCAAGAGTCTGAAGAAGAAATTCTTTGAAAATTTAAAGTCGGTTCTTGCGGTATCAAAATGATTCAGATGTTTGCTGTAAGTTTGTTCCACGAGGTGTTAGATGTTCTGAAAGATGAGGCAAATGGTTTTTTGATATCAGGGTCATTCCATTGTAACTGTCCCACCCTTATTTCAACTTTACATTATTTGTACTAAAATTTGGAATTTTTAACTTTTTAGAGATGAAATTTTGGGTTTGCCTGTTGTCAAGCCAAACGCTCTCCAGTAGCCTTTAGAGTAACTACCCAAAGATTTTGTTCATAATTTAGTCAATAAAAGCTGTAATAATGCTTGCGAATCGAAACATATTGCTGGTGTCTGTTGACTTCTTTCCAAACATTTAGGCTGTTTTTCACAAAATCACATTACATTTTTGTAAAACTTCAAAACGTCTCTATTCTGTCACTGTTTTGAATTTTTTAACGTTTTTGGTCTTGAACTGTCAGTCTTAACTTCTCCTATGCTGTGGCACCTCTATCTCAATTTTTGTCAGAGTTAAGGTTAAGGTTGGTTCTGTCAGAATGTGTCACATAATGATAAATGTAGTCTTAAAATATTACGGATGGGACAGGTATGATGGAATTACCCACCTCTTCATCAGCGATGCCTTGCACGGTTTTTCGTGTACTTAACTTTTCAATTTCTCTGTTCGCAGGATTGGAGTTGCCCTCCGTGTAGAGGTTTGTGTAACTGTTCAATCTGCCGTAATCGCAACGGTCTCAAACCCACGGGAATCCTCAAACCCTTGTTGAAGGACACAGAATATTCTAATGTCTCTGATTTTTTAATCACATTCACGTAGTAAATTTTGAAGAAAAAAAATGATGGGCCAGATTATCTTCTATTTCAACGAGCCCCATTTATTTAGAGATGAGGCAACCATGTTTTTATGTTTTAAATTTTTTTACCCTATTAGTGATTCTTGTTTTTAGAATTTAGGAATGCTGAACCAATATTAGCAATTCACAAAGTACTACTTATTTCAGTTTTTTTAATTTTGAATGTCTCTCTCTTTCCTCATTCTAGAACGTGACAATAATTTTGGAGTACCTGATTTGAATTTTTAATCCCTATTTTTTTCGCCTTTTAGGGGCTGTTGCATACTTCATTGCCGCAGATAAATGCGCTGAAAAAAATTATGTGCTGCATTAACATCCTGGATTTTAAAAAAATGTGCAACATTTCTTGAATGCTGCTTTAACCCCATTTAAATTTTACTTCCCAGGATGTCATGATTACATTCTAGGATGTTAAAGTGACAGAAGGAGTGTTGAGTCAGCATTCGAGAGTTGTTGCACATTCTTTCAAAATCTACAATGTCAAATTAGCTTCTTTGTTTTCTTTGGTGTGGAGTGTCGGCTTTCATGAGAAAACAAGGAAACAAGAAAAAAAAACAAAAACAAACAAAAAAAAACCGGATGGTAACTAAAAACTTCTGAAATCCACTTTTTGACTCATTCAAAGATTTTACAATGTGAAGCAGAAACGGCAGCGTATCGCGGCACCCTTGAGGTAGTTTCAATCTTATCTAATGTGACACTCTCCTTAAGTCTCCTTTACCAGCATGGAACAAACTTATAAATTAGTTGGGACTACCCCTGTAGTACGGGCGTCATTTCGTTAGTATTGTCTCACTTTTGAAAGCTTTTATGAAGTCGATTCTTAAAGTTTATCATGTCATCATTGTTTTCATTTTGCTGGTTTTTCATGCTAACTTTCAATTTAATCTGCAATTTAAGTTTGTTACAGCTCTATTTAGATGTTCAATGGTTTGTTAGACAAGCCCCTAAAGCATCATATAAGCGCTTTTTTAGTAATCATTTGTAGGCTACCACTAGTTTATCTTGTGAAAAGCACACCTGTCGCTTTATTGGCCCCAGCACCTGTGGCTTTATTGGCCCCAGCCTCTCTTCTAGAGACTATCTCAATTAATTTGTTTTTATTTTCTAAAACCGTATTGCTGCCGCCTGCATGAAGAGTGTGGTATCATCTGTTTAAATTATGTTGAGTACAATAATAATATTGATTCTCACGTTATTTTCCCTTGCTTTTCGATCAAATTATTGTGCTAAACTTATTATGTTTTGATAGCTCATTTCTACACTAGAAAGTTGAGTTTAAAATGTCTGCTTTAGATTGAAGGAGCTTGTAAAAATACCAAATAATTGTGATACTCCAACTGTCTAAAAGACCCTGCACGATCTTTTCAAAAATTGGTGCGCGTTACTTGCATGAAAGTTACATTAAAAACTTTGTCCTGTGATTTGGAACTATGGTTCCCATTGCCCAAGAATTTTTTTTTTATTTCAGAGCAATAAAAAAGCCGATTATTACCAACAGTTTGGTGTTTGAGGTGAGTGTGGGACTGTGGGACCTCTCCAAACATTAGCTTTTTGGACAGTGTTTGGCTGAAGGCACTAGAAACAACTGCCATGAACCACCGAGACAGGAACAGCCTCTTGGTACTTTTTCAGTCTTGAGGCTGTCCAGATGAGCCACTTCTTGCTTGAAAGAAGTTCACTTCGCTTTTTTATACTGTCAGCAATTTAAGTAGGAAATTTAAAGAGTGCAAGTAGTCAAATGCTGCTTCATATCAGTGAATCATGCACAAACCCTTGAACAACCTGAGTCTGGCGTTGAAGTAGAAGGATGTAAGCAGGCATGCAAAAAAGAGTGGCGGCCATATTAGGGAGGGTTCGTGGCTGTGTGTGCATTTGTCTGGCGTCGGTATTACATTGACGTGAAGCAGCTTTTGGTTTTTTGCACGCTTTAATTTTCTGCTCAGTCTGCGAATAAATCGAGAAAGCTTTCTGAAATTCGTTTTGAGCCTGAGAGAATTTTTTTCAAAATCAAATGACAAATTTTTTGATGCATCTCCCAAGGAAAGGTAGCAAGCGCCAATATCTGTAAGGATCAAACTGGGTGCTTTCATGATACGTCCTCTCCAGATGACACTTTGCTTGACTTTACATAATTTTTCTCATTTCCCATCAGTGCTTCTGCCATTTTCCACTTAATTCATTGTATCAGTGTGAATTTTGCGTCTCTTTTCTTTTTAACTTGTACCTTTTTGAATTGAAATGTGTACATCACAATGTGATTATGGCTGCAACTGGTGTAACCATTTGTCGATTTCAGAAGAGCATATAATATTCTCTGCCTTCACCAATCACCTTATTGAGTTATGTTGTTGACGTGACAACAAACAAGCATAAAGGAGAACACATGTCAGGCTTTTTCAATTTCTTTTCTGTTACTCTCCGCAACTGCATGCTTGACTTTTACTTCATCTCTCATTTCACAGTACCTACTTAACGATACTATTATTTTCCTATTTTTTTTTTTTTCTGACTAATGTGAATTTTTGATTTTAGTTTGAACATGTACCTTTTTCAATTTTGATGTTCCCCTTTTTCATTCCATTGCAATGTAAGAATGACATTTCAATCACCGCTTCAAAGATTCGTCAACTTCTGAAAAGCTTGTAATATTTTCTTTCTTCACTCTTTGGAGTTACATTATTGACTTGACAAACTAATGCTGGAGCTAAAAAGACTGAGGGAAACATGAATATCTCTGGCTTTTTTATTATAAATTTTAAAATTTGTTTTCTATTTACTTAGTTTAGTAGTTTCTGTAATTTTGTGTTTTATTACCTTTTTTGCATTGTTAATTACAATCGTTTTTCTCTTTAACCGTTTAAAAAGACATGTCATTAGACATACCTAGATTAATTCAATGTGAACCGTTTTTATTCTTATTTTTGTGATGCTGTCATGATCCAATAAAGTATTTTGTTCTGAATTTAGCTCATCTCTCTTAAAAATTTCTCAAACATGGTAAAATTTCGTCTGAAGATATGATCTTTAACATGGGCGCAGCTACGATGGGGCCCGGGGGGGGGGGGGCCCTGCCCCCCCCCTAGAAAATCTGATGTTGAGAAAAAAAGCACCAACAATTGAAAGAAGAAGAAAAATAATTGTAAAACGTAAAAAAAAATCGAAAAACACTGTTAACAGGCATATGAAGTAATTTTACTTAAACGGAGGTGATTAAACGGAAAATATCGAGAGGGAAATCCGTTCAGAAGATCCTTCTTTTCCTTTTTTCCATTATTTTATGTTCTACGGTGTTATTATTATTTGAATCCATCAGGAGGTACCAAAAAAATTTTTTTATGTTAGTTTTTTTTTTGTTAGATTGGTTTATTTATGGCAAAGCAACATAAAATTATTTTTTTGCGCTTGTTTCTCTTCTTACCATTTGCGAGGTGGAGATAGCCTGAAATCACGCCTTAGGGTGGCTAAATTGGCAACATTTTCCAGGGGTGGACCCCCCCCCACCCCCCCCCCCCCCCCCCAAGCTGGGAGGTGTTTCCCCCAGACCCCCCGGTGGGGTTTCCAAACTTGGCGCCCCCTAGGAAAACTGTCTAGCTACACGCCCATGATCTTGAATACCACCTACTCATGTAAAAATTGCCAGTGGAAAGAAACATAGGTTACCTACCTATTTATGAAAATTGTCTTTTTGATTGTCTGCTTTCTATCATAATCTTTAGTAATGATTTTTTTGTCCTCTATAAGCTCTCGAGTGTTTCAGTGGTCCTTAGAGACTATTAAATTAATTAACTTGATGATGACTATTGCAGGGGATTGGAATGACCCAGGAATTATTCAGTAGAATTGAGAGAAACACTGCTTGAATAAATTCATCAACCAGACTCCCTTTCAGCTGGAATGTGCTCAAAGAAAAAAAAAGGAATGTAACTTTCGCTGCTCTTATTCTTTTTGTAAAAATCACACATTAAGGTGATTCCAGGGTCGATTAATTCCAATCGAAGGCACCATGCATGTTGCACCGCATGAAAAGGTAACAATTTTTGGCTAATATTGATGAGTAAAAGAAAAAATGCATAAAGCACAAACTTGACAAACGTAGGCGTAGGCACTTGCGAGCATACTTCAGGGAGATTCCCTGAAAGTATCAAAGCTGAACTACTCTTTTGTAGGTAACATTCACACACACTAAGCTGATGGCAAAATAAATGTCGAATAGCATGGCTTTCATTCTCTTGAACCAATTTTGCCCTTTTTAGGCTCAAAAATTCCATACAAAAATCATGCATGTGCCTATGTTCTTGGCTCTTGTGTTTTCTCTTTGTTTTCAAGTTAAAAGTTCTTGCAAGAACCTTTCCAGGGCAAGGGTACCCACATCACCACACATTTTTAGTAGGTAACACTTTTTGGCTTTAATTATTTGTTGAAAATGTGCTCTGTGGTCTAAGTTGGTCTTAAGTTTTTAATTGATGAATTGACAAGAAATTTACTTCCTGATTTTAGCCACTTTTTGACGATTTCAGACTATTTCTTGCGCGGTGGGGGGGGGGGGGAGCTAGCGCCGGGCGGGTAATGTGTATTTCGGGAAGCAGAAAAAAGGAAAGTATAAGTATATTCTCTGATGAGATGGGAAGGATGGAGGCTGTGTGCGCAGAGGAGGGAATGACCGGCATTGATATTTTTTTCCTGTTCTAAAGAAATAAGAGGAAATAAACAGTGTGCGCAGAGGAGGGAATGACCGGAATTGATATTTTTTTCCTGTTGGAAATAAACACCACAGTCCATCAAAATAATTTCAAAAATTGGGATTGCGTCCGTCACAAGCACGAAGTGTGGAAAAATCACTTATTATTGCACTTATTCTTTCTTTTTCCTGTTGATAGAGTGCACTGTAAACAGAAGTCTTCGGTAAAAACGAAACACAAACACTTTTTTTGGCGCCAGAATCGAGTCGTTCGAGTTTCGAGATCACGCAAGCCTAGCGAGGCAAGCATTTGTATTTTGTGATTTTTGTTATTCGGCTTTTCACTCTTCAAGCTTCAAGGTGCCAATTCTTTTTCTTGGAGGTTTTTTCCCTACGTTCTGGACATTGTAATTTGTAGATGGAAATTTGAATTTTCTTTTTCACCGTGCGTCTGTGCCGAAGCTTGTGTTCTGTGTCCTGCTGATTTGGCTGTTATCACAGTACTTATCACTAGAAGGTACACTGCACTGTTCACACTATCAACCTTGACTTTTCTGGTTAGAATTGTACCACACTCAATGGCTACTGATTTGAGTGATTACGAGAAGCAGCGTTTAAAAACCATTGCCGAGAGGCAGAAATACGTAAGTATTGCTGCTTAGCTTTACTTACCTACCCGATCGTTTATGGAACACCTATCTGGCTCTGAGTAAGCATCAGTGCATTTGCTTGTCTAGGTCGAAGGTGATCGCAACTGGGACGTATTACAAGAGAAACAATTTTGAAAGTGAAGACCTCCTTCTTCCATGACTAATTTTTTTGCTCACGAGTGTGGTTAATCTCGGTTGGTCTGAAGCAACTGCGAATGGAAGTCTGACTATTGAATGTGTTTGATGTCGCATTAGGTATGTTTCGACGGAATGGGGCTGCTGCACACTTTTGCTATAAGCAATCGAACAGTCAATTCTGTTGTAAGAACCCCTAAAAATCATGATGGTGGTACTAAAAACTTTGGAAATTCACTCCTAAACTCAATAAATGCTTTTATTTGCGGGAGCGTAATGGTGGCGTAGGGTAGTAATAATGGAAGATTTCCCTCTAATAATACTGTAACTCCATCAAGAAGTGACCAATAAGAGCAGTGTTGCCAATAGTGGACAGATTCGATCACACGTGGACCATTTTGATGAGAATACAGCCACAACTGTCCACGCTCCCACCAAAAACTGTCCACGCGTGGACTATTCTACCCCGTCCAAGCCAGGCAACACTGAATAAGAGTCGAATTTCTTTTGACACTGGTGTCACCAGGTGTCACGGTACCATTGATCAGATGTGGATCACTACTCTGGTGCCTAATTACTCTGTGAATCTTCCTTGGCAGCATAGAGCGAGCAGGGATTTGAAGCCGTAGCCACAGTCAAAATTGAAATTTGTACTTCTGAAGAAAACAACGAATAATACTTTCAGAACTGAAATTTACTATTTAATAAGTCATTCAAGGTGTTTTGGCACAGACTAAAATTACTTTCCATCATTAAAGTTTGAATTATTGCAATCGGAGTTATGAAGCTGGAGCTGCTGCGGCTCAGGGCTCCAATCGTAATAACTCAAATTGCAATCATGAAAAATAATTTCTGTCTCTGCTAAAACATCTTGAATTACTTATTGAATATTAAATTTCAGTTCTGAAAGAATTATTAATTGTTTTCTCCAGGAGAAGTGCAAATTTCAATTTTGACTGTGGCTCTGGCTCCAAATCCCTGAGAGCGAGTGACAAAATTAAGATAGGAATCTCTTATTATTAGTGCCATACGCTGCCATTATATGCTCGCGCTTTTTAAAGCATTTTGTGAGTTGAGGAGTGGATCTTGTGAGTTTTTAGTACTACCAGTGTTATTTTTGGAGGTTTTTACATCTGAATCAATCATTACTTTGTTTACAGCAAAAGTATGCAACAGCCATACTCGAACTGCCGTAAAAAAATTGCAGTGTTCAGGCTCGGATTTGGGGGGGGGGGGCAGAGAGGGCGGCTGCCTCCAGCGGCCAAATTCTGGGAGCGGCGAATTTGGGCGGTGAACGGAAAAAAGTGGGGTGGAGAAGGGTAAAGAAATTTAAAAAAAAGGGGGGAAAGGGGATGTAAAGGGATGAAAAGGGAAAAACAAAAAAAAAGAGCGAAAAAAGGGGAAAAAGAGGAAAGAGAGAAAAAAGAAAGAAATCTCACAGCCTAGAAATTCTATACGGTGAAACAAAATTTTAGTTCTAAACGTGTGGCAATGATGGGAGGGTACCGTGGTCTCCCGAGGTGGGGGGAGGTTGACATTTTGCCGCCCTTTGCAAATCGCCGGTTCGCCACCCATCAAAATTATGAAGATGACTGCATTTGTCTTTCTCCGTACACACTGACTTTGCTGCCTTGTGAGACAAAGTTTTCACTTTGATCACACTTTCTGGTTTTGTTTTGTTTTTGTTTTTTGCTTGTTCACCCTAATTTTGCCGCTCTCAGAGAGTGACGCCCAGGGCAAGGGTATCCACATGCGCCCTCTCCTCCTCAACACGCCTCAGGGCGATGATAAAATAATAAGTATTCCACCCCCGCGAGCAACGGCGATGACGAGCGCGAGTGTGTTTTCGGTGCGTGCAAATTACCGCTCAAAGGATGCAGATCAATAGTTCAGTGCTCTGGGTTTAGATGGATTTCGTTCAGGAGGGAGGGAGGAGGGGAGGGAAGAGGGACTAGCTATAAATAAGGGGGGAAACGACATCACTGCGGGGTTGATTTTTTCATCAAAAATTGGCCAGAATTGCATCTTAGAGCTCTAAAATTTCCTAACTCTCTGGGGGAGGGCCCCCAGACCCCCCTTCTCCTGGGGGGTGTACCCCTCTCGGGCCTCTACACTACCTAACTGGGCTGCCTCTCTGATGTTCTGACGCTACAATACCTATTTACATCACCCTTAATATTGAATGATGAAATCATTGCTTTCTACCCATCTTTTTCAAACTCTAAACCGTTCTGTCTCATCTAAGTTTTATTGTATTCTTACTTCTCTCTAGTTTAACGAATTCATGAAAGCAAATGGTGAGGAAACTTTTAAATTGCCGAAAGTAAAACCGCGGAAAGTAACTAAGCCAAAGATAACTCAGAAGATCACTCAGCCGAAAGTCGACAGTGATGAAGAAAATGATTACAAGCCTCCGTATGCATCAGAAAAAGAATTGGTTTACAGTGCGACTCCTACTCGCCGATCTGCAAGAGCATTAGCTGCTGGACGAAGAAAATATCGGGAGTTGTAAGTTCTTATCATTACGTCATTAAAATTTTGTTTGTTTCAGGCAGTTTAACTAAACAAAATTTTTTGTCATTTTCTATGTTAAGGGCTCTCGATTTACCCTTCAGGTAGAATGGCAAAAATAGATTCTCAAGCTTTTGCCCAACCCTGTACATCTCTTTTCATTTTTAATTATTTATTTATCCAATAATTACATATTATATCCAATAATAATGGTCCCCATTAAAATCAAAAAGAAATATTTGTCAATTGTTATATGTAGTTTATGGTATTGATTGTTGCTGTTGTAGTGTAGGTTACATAGGTCAAACGAGGCAACAATTGTGTAAGCGTTTGAATGGTCATAAGTGCAATAAGAATAAAGTTACCGCCCTCCATCAGCACCAGAACAATAATCATGGCCACAATTTCGATTTTGAAAATGTAAAAGTGTTGGCCCACGAAAGAGATGACTATGCAAGGCTTTTATGCAAAACGATTCATCTAATTAAGAACAGAGATGAGGTATGTAATTTCCGAGTTGATGTAAAACAACTGAATGTTGCATATCACCAATTTTTCTAGGCGCATGTTGGTAATACCTGACAGGTTGCCTCTCTCTTTCATGTCTCTCTGTTATCCGTTCCTAACCTCTGTGTGTAGCCTACATTGCCAGTCTTGTATCCGATGTGATTTGGGTCAGACTTACATTTTTTGTTTTTTGTTTTTTTTGTGTTTTATACTCTGACTGATGATGTAATTTGATTGAAACGTTTCAGGTTTTTTATTTCCTTTCTGGCTTCGTTCCCATTTTCTGTCTCATTATTTTATTTTATTTTTTTAAGGGATGCTGAAGATGATTTCATTGTCAGTGATTCAGACAGTGAGCCTGGATATGTTTCCAAAAGCAGATCAAAAAAGGTATTATCTTCTCCCCCCTCCCTTCCCTCCTCTAGAGCAGCGGTTGTCAGAGTGGGGGTTGGGATGAGAGATGGAAGGACCTATCAAAATATTTCAGATCGAAGAGGAAGTAGAAGTAGAAAATAATATCGGTCATTTGAAATGGGAAGATGGCAAGATTTTTTCAGGCAGCCATTGAGGGAAAGACTGAAGACATACAATAATCAACATCTTTTAAACCTAAAAATTTACAATTCTTTTGGAGTAAATCTTTAACTTTTGACTTCTCATACCCTCTTCCTTCCTCCGCCTTGACGCATCTCCACTTATCCTGAAACGCTATGCAATATTTAGAAAAACTTTCAATTGTGAAGAAACAAAGTTTGGTCGGAGTGTCATTCTAAACCAACACTTTGGTCAGTCTGTTTTGATCTTTTCGTGGACAAGAAAATAAAGCTGAAAGTCTGGAATTTTCTTTTCAGGATAGTCAGAAAATTTTGCTCCCCTAGCTTAATTCTACTAAATTTTACTAAGTTGGTAATATTTCTTGTCGACGCATCTCTTTTCACCAACTTCCTCTTATAAAAAGAGTTCTAAGATGGTTGACAATAATTATTCTTTCCTCACAATTTGCCTACGTAACTAATACTGTGTGAGACAGTCTCAATTTGAAGAGCTGATTGAAGAACAACCTTTATCATGCCCCGTAGTTTTGCTATTCTGTATTAAGGCCAGAACTATGTAGCTATCATGTTGAGTTACAATGTAAGAAATGAAACTTCTCAGAAACATTAATTTTCTTAATATTTTAAAAAATTGTTTCTCCTGTTGCCTCTCTCTCACAATTTTTCTATTTCTCTTCTATCTGAACTGCAATTTTTGTTTCAGCGTGTTTTAAGACCTAGAAATCATTAATCATGACAATCCCTTCTCCGGATGACTTGACTGAAGTTATGTTAAATAACATTGCTCAAAGAAAAGGACAAGCCTAGCGTGTGCTGTGAAGAGCACACCTGTGGTTTTATGGGCCCCAGCCCCTTCTCCAGAGGTTTCAATACATTTATTTTTGTCATTGCTTGTTTGTTTATGTTGTTTATTTTGAACATGTTTCCAGCATGTGCCTTTTTCAATTTTGACTTCCCTTTTCTTTATTTCATTGTATTGTAAGAATGACATTGTTCATTACTCCTTTAAAGATTCACCAACCTCAGAAAAACTTGTAATAACTATTTAGTCTTCTGAGTTACATTAATGATATGACACACATTGTCTGAGCTGTTTAATCTCAAACATATTTTGAACAAATAACCTTTTTCAATTTTGATAACCCCTTTCTTTATTCCATTCAGAGTAAGAATGACAATTGTTCATAACAGCTTTAAGGATTCGTCAATTTCAGAAAAGCTTGTCTGTAATACCCATTATTATCTTTCTTCATTCTTCTGAGTCACATTAATGGACATGATACTCTAGTGATCTGGCTTGTGAGACAAGTAGAATATCTCAGGCTTTTCCGTTTTCAATTTAACAGCTTTAAATTTGCTCTTTATTTATTTGGTTTTATCGTTTGAGTAATTTTGTGTTTTGTTGCCTTTTTTGTATTGTTGAAAAGTATCATTTCTTACTGTACAAGTACCGTTTACCAAGACATAATTTTCTTATGACTGATGCCTTTAACATCTAAGAAGAACTTTTAAAAGTGAATTTATATTCTGCCCTGTTTAATTTCTTTTTTCGGTACAACTTTCTTACATTAATTCAATGTATACTGTTTTTATTCTTATTATTATGATGCTGTCATGATTCAATAAAGTATTTTGTTCTGAATTCTGCTTATCTTTTATAAAAACTCCTCTAACATAATTTAATTTTGTTTGAAGTTATAATTATTAATGTCATGTTAACAACCACCGTTGCAAGCGCCATCTTTAAGTAAAAGGATGCTATTGAAGTTAAAACATTTTCCACATTCCAGCTGGATATCTTTAAAGAATAAAGGTTTGGCTTTTGTAATAACATAAATTTATTTGATTTTTGATACATGAATGATTATAATACAAGTAAATTTTCTGATTCAAATCTAAAACACTTGAAGTGAGTAAATTCTGAAAAATAAATTTTTTATTAAAAACTTCAACAATAATAACTTGAAAATAATAAATAAGCTAAATACAAGAGAACTTCTATTTTCACGACTCACTGCTGATCTGAAAGAGACAAATCTTAGCTGTAAATTTATTGCTAAATTCAGTGAGCTAAAAAAAAACCCAAAGGCAATAATTTCACTTTAAAAATGAAAAGCTCAGCTCGATTAAGAAGAAAACTTTTTAAGGTTATTCTTTAGAGCTTGGAATTTGAATGGATTTTGCCTAATTAAGGGAAACAGGTATTTGCAGAAAATGAGCTGAAATACCTAGGAGTTTCATAAAAATTGTGAGTTCCCTAGTAAGTCATCAAGTACGCATTACATAGAGGAACTCCCGCTATAGGGAAAAATATTTGTAATAGTTCAGATGGTAACAAGGTAATAGTAAAATAACAATGACTTCTTAAATTTTTTTTTGAAATTTAATTCATGTTTTATCCGCGAGCTAGAAAAGCTGCTCTTTGTCGAAGGAATTCAGAATCGATCGTTCATTCGAAGTTAAACAACCATAACCACTTCAACTGACCGTGACCTGAGTGCAATAGTTCAACTTTGAAATTCAGAGGTTTTTTGTGTATACCAACATCCTGGAGTTATATACCTTGAAAGTAGACAAATTTTGACTTGCCGAAAAGTAAAACTTGCGGCAGTAAAAACGTTAGGACCTTATTTCGCTTAGCTTTTGAAACAGCATAGTCGAGTCTCCAGAAAGACAGTTCTGGTGCATTTCTTTATCCACCGGTACAGCTAGAGCTACATCACATTGTTCTTTTAGAAGCAATAAATTGTACCAGGTGCAACTCCAGTGCAAGCTTAAGTGCATCAGAAGAAAATATTGATGTACCGGAGCTTCCAGAGCTGCTATGATGAAGTGTCATTTAGCTTTAAGTCATTGCATTGGGGCGGATTCAAGTGAATAAAAAAATGCACAAATCTGGCGAACTACCTATCTTTAACTCACAGTTCTACCAAATTCATTCGTTTTCTACCGAGAAAAGAGAGACTCTGAATAAGAGTCAAGGGGAAATGGGGGGGGGGGGCAGCTGATGTGCTTTATCAGACAAACAGTTAAAAGCACTTAGGATGAAAGGTGGTAAGAGACAAGAATATTTATTAGAGACAGCGTACTGGCTGATGGTGCTGAAAAAGATTAAAACATTATACTGAGTCTACTATGAGGGTTTATGGACTGTCTGGTAGCCACTTGGACAAGACCAGCTTCAAATTTTGCAGATGTGCAATTTAAAATTGGGGTGCAGAGTTCATGCAGCAGGAGTCTTTCATGACCGCTAAATTATCAGTATATAGTGGTACTATTGCAAATATCCCTGGCACTCTTTTAGATCCGCTGTGATCTTCACGTTACCCCAACGAGCAAAGAATTAAAAATCAGATGAATGATTAAAAATGTTCAAAATGGAAAACAAATCCTGTGGATACAAGGGTATAACTACACAATGATTAAACTAAAATACTTAAATTAACTTTAAATTATCATCTAAATAATCGTATGTTCATATTTATGCAAATACTTCTTTATATACTTAAAACAAAGCATATAAATTACACAAAAATAACAATGCTAGTTTCATGTACATGAACAAAGAGTCAATCTTCAAAAAGATGACAAAGTATGGATGAAAAAGCTGGACAAATTATACTTTTTCAATGACCGTGAGATGTTTGATGGTCCAGAGATTGCAGAGACAAATGATAGAATTTTTAAGTTTAGACCGACTTTTTACATTCCGCAAGTTTTAAACTTTCTTTTAACCAATCAAATTAATTTAAAATTGTACAGGTCAAACAAACCACTAGCATCAGGACACGCTGACAGTTTGGTTAGAAAGCATCCGAGTTACAATGATTTAAAATTCTATTACCTCTCGCTGCCAGCAATTACAAATGCTGCTTGAATACGTCTGTGCATAAAAGTACACTCATTTAAACTTAAAAACTTCACGATAAAAAGCAACATTATCAACTGTTTCATTTAAGGCAGCAAAGCGTTCAATCCGGAAACCCCGCATTTCATGCATTTAAACCCAGGAAAAAGATCAAATAATTGGGTGTGAGGCAAACACCCTCACATTCAATCCTTTAAATGGGATTAAATGGCAATGTTGCCATTGATGTCAGTAATTATCCAAAATTTACATTGAATCATGAAAAATTCGCATAATTTCTGACTTAAATGGCAACCTTGTTAAATGGACAATGTTGCCAGATTGCACACTTCGCCTCTATTCAATTATTGTCCTGATTTAGCTTGAAAAATTGATATGAAAGTAAACAGGAACAGAAAAAAAAAATGAGGGAAGAAAGGGCTTTAAGATGGCAACGTGCTAACTTCTTTTCCACAAAAGAAAAAAAGAGAACACACCATAAAAACGACTGAAATTGACGGACTAAAAACAGAAAAAAAAGAAGAAGAAACTAATGAGAAGAAACCGAGAGGACAAAAATACTCCTACAGTATAAACAGGTTGCTTAAAAATTGGATTGGAATGTGTTTTCATGATAATCATAAAGCCAGCATGAAATCAGGTGAAATATATAACTGTACGCAAAGGACATTATTTAATCATTGAATTTACGGTTGGGGTTACGACCGAACAATGCGACTCTTATCTCAGGGACAAGTTTAGCTGCAATAAGGTTAAGCCTTGCTTCTAGAGTGTTGTTAATTTTGATTTTTCCTCTTTGGGCTAAAATTTCAACACCGCCGGTGTTATCTGCAGGTAAAAATGATTCTGGATCAACCTTTAAAGCTACTTCTTTACCACAGAAATTCTTGAAGTCATCAGCAACTTTGGAGAGGATTTTTTCAACTAGTGGAACATCACTTTCCTTAGCCCTCAGCACTACATGGGTTTCTAAGAGCTGAAAAAGAAAAAACATTGAATTAAAACCAGTAGTAAACATAGTCATCCCCTGCAAGTTGCTCTTTTCACTCAGTCGCACAATGCCATGGGCGCAGCTACAATGGGGCCAAGAAGGGGGGGGGGGGGGGGGGGGGGCTGGCCACCCATGCAAAATCTGATATTGAAAAAAAAAATGCAGTAATAATTAAAAAAAAATAAAAAAAAAATTAATGTAAAATGACATGATAAACACTATTAAGGCATTACTTTGTATTCTACGATGTATGAATATTTGAATGTACGAGCAAAAAGTCAAGTTGTATGATTGGTTTTTCCTAATTTGATCAGTTTTTTTTTTTAATAGCAAAGGAACATATAATTGCGCCTTGCGAGGTGGAGGTAGCTTGATATCACGTCATCTGAGAGCGGCTAAATTTGCATCATTTGCCAGACAACCCTCCTCCTCCAAGCTGGGGGTGTCCCCCCCACACAGCCCAGTGGGGTTTCCAAACTTGGCCCCCTCCAGAGAAATTTTCTAGCTGCGCTCATGCACGATACTTTTTAAAACCTGAGGGAGAATTGTTTACTTTTTCCTTAAGTCGATAGTAAAAACTGTCTATGAGTGACACCATGGGACAAGCATAATAGGACTTGGCCATTGCTATGGTAACCATACAGTTAAAGGTTAACTACTGCATGGCATGGCTGTTAATGGGTCTGTTGCACACTTCGGCTACAGCGTTTTAAAATATCAATTCCTATGTAAAAAGCCGAGAAAATAACAATGGCAGCATCAGAAAACACTAAAATTCAGTATTAAACTCACAAATTGCAAAAAGCACTAGACGCTATTCACCCCTGTATCTTTCCACCACGTGCACGATATTTCGCGAAATTAGCGCGGCACATTCAAATAATCATGGCTGACTTCATAAACAAATAAACAGTAAACACTGACGGCGTCTGTTCGTATTCTTACGTTTCAATATACTCAATTCCTCACAAAAGGTTGTGAAAGGTACGGAAACCGATATTTGTGTTGAAAACTTATCAAAATGAAACAATAACACACAGGAGATCCAAGGATGATTCCAACTTCGATCACCATGCTTGGAACTCCTGTGTGTTATTGCTTCATTTTGATAAGTTTTCGAAACAAATATCGGTTTCCGTACCTTTCACAACCTTTTGTGAGGAATTGAGTATATTGAAATGTAAGAATACGAACAGACGCCGTCAGTGTTTACTGTTTATTTGTTTATGAAGTCAGCTGTGATGACAGTCAGCCGTGATTATTTGAATGTGCCGCGCTAATTTCGCGAAATATCGTGCAGGTGGTGGAAAGATACAGAGGTGAGTAGCGTCTATTGTTTTTCGCAATTTGTGAGTATAATACTGAATTTTAGTGTTTTCTGATGCTGCCATTGTTATTTTCTCGGCTTTTTACAAAGGAATTGATACTTTAAAACGCTGTAGCCGAAGTGTGCAACAGACCCATTACTGTTCTCGGTAGCATTGTGAAGTAGGGTGAGTCAAAATGGGCTATTTTCGAAATTGGATGGGGGCTACCTTGGAAAATGATCTACCCCACAAGGGAAGACGGCACAAAAAATCCCCGCTCAAAATTTTGACTCCCTATGTCACCGCACAGTGGTTAAAAATCCGAATTTGTGGGAAAAAAATTTCGTTTTTTTGGTAATTTTCGGCATCTCAAACATGAACAATGCTGTTTTCCTTCCAGGTATAGTTTAAACACTGCTTCAACCACTCTCCGGAATTTTGACATTTCAAGTCATTTCTTTTCATCAATATAGAAATGTTACTTGCTGCGATGCAACAACATGTTCAAATATTTTTTGGGTCATTTATTTATTTTGCGTTTTACGCCCCCCCCCCCCCCCAATTTCCCTTTAACATTAGTCAAAGTTGATCGGACTTGCATCGGTGGTATCTAACAGTCAGCTTGAAACCATCAGCCCTGCAAATTTGTCACAAGTTTGCCATGTCTTGAAATAATCGGGTTCCTTAAAGTGCGCCAACACTGCCACCAGTTATGCATATGAGAGTATAGCTACGGGACGCGGATGAGATGAGAGTGAAGGTGGTGGAGAGGGAGGCGAAGAGAGAGGGGAGAAAGAAAAAAAGGATGGAGTAGGTCAGAGAAATGAGAATAATGACAAATTGGAAAAAGAGCAGCCGTTTTACGGAAACCCAAGATTTTGGTGTATTGAACGCGGACATTTTTTGAATTTTTGCCAGTTTTAATTGCATCATAGCAACTGCGGAGACTTGAAATGTCAAAATTCCAGAGAGTGGTTGAAGCAGTGTTTAAACTACACCTGTTGTATTCGATTGAACAGTAGCTGACACGAAAAGAAGCTCATTTTTTGGTTCATAAATTGCAATTTTAAAAAAATTGAGTTATTTTGTAGGTTCAAGGAGTTGCTGTACATAATTTTGCTGCAGAGACTCAAAACATCGACCAAACGGGTCGAAATTGAAGTGAGTCATAGTTAGTGCGTTCTAGTAACATGAAATCACTAGCCCTGAAAGGCAAACAGCATTGTTCATGTTTGAGATCACCAAAAAAACCTGATTTTTTTCCCAAAAACTCGGATTTTTAACCACTGTGCAGAGACATAGGGAGTCAAAATTTTGAGCGGGAATTTTATGTGCCATCTTCCCTCGTGGAGTAGATCATTTTCCAAGGTAGCCCCCAACTGATTTTGAAAATAGCCCAGTTTCGACCCAGCCTATTGTGAAGGCTACCTATCAGTGGCGTAAATTCAACAATTAATTGAACATTTTCAATGATGATTTTCAAATTGATAATTATTAAAGGTAAAGCCGGGGAGGGGGGCGTTAGCTCATCAGCTTTCAGGCAGATTTTTCTTTCAGCAGTTTTTTGTTCAAATTCCAACAGTACAGAGTTGCCATAGTTCCAAAGAGCATACTTTGTAGACCTCTCAATAAAGGGAAAACTAATGCAACTACCATGAAAATTATCCAGAAGACAGAAAATAGTGCCTAAAATTATCTTTTTAGGTCTTTTTATTTCCTTTTGATTAAGCTAAAGAATGGTTAAATTGGTTAGATAAAAAATAAATTACATGCAGATAACGATTTCAAATTTAAAAATTGGCAACGCTTTTCTTTGGGGCCTACGCCAAAAAACAACCCAGATTTAGAGGCATCAAACGGTCATTCATCTACCCTGAAAATACCTCAAAATTAGCCGTGAGAACAAAAAACAGTGATTTTGAATTAATAATAAAGGTACTTCCTTTGAAAGAAAAAAATTAGGTACTTACTTGAAGCAGTCCTTGCAGGATTAATTTCTCCAGAACAGTTCTATACTGCACAGGGTCTTTGGTGATTTCGCCTAATTTTTTCCTTGCATCATTAAGAACATTCTTGATGTGGTCCTCTTGAACAATCAAAGCTTTTAACCTAGCTTGATTTAGCATGTTCGAAGATTGACTGAAAATGAGAGACACTGCGCATGAGAAATATGAAAGAAGAGAACGAAAAGGCAATATTTGCATAGGAATCAGTAACGTGAAGTTTATGGGTCATAATTGAGGAGGTCCAAGCATTAACAGCCCATGTGCGTGAGTGTTGTTTTTGCGCCTAACAGTGCAATTGAAAATTACACTCAAGAAGTATCCCCCTTACAAATATTGAGACATTACAATGATTCTACGAGCCAAAATCGGATCGATGGGTGCAAAAATAGTACAAATGTATGTGTGTGGGTGTGTTCCTATCGTGGCAATGAAGGAAACCTACTGTGAATACACGCCAGAGGATTGATTCTGCTCATTTCACGAGACGAGACGACTCCGAGTTGTCTCGTCCTATCTCTTTGCACAAGATAGAGTCAGGGAGAATCAGCCTACTGGTCCCTAAATCTACATATTAATGTGACTAGAGCCAAAGAGACCCGATTTATTGCTTTGTTTTTACTTTTTGCATCATTTTGAGAAATTATTTTACTTTAACTTTGATTGAGCCAAAGATACCTGATTTATTATTAAGTTTTTACATTTTTGTTTCATTTTGAGCGGTTATTTTACTTTAAATGTTTTATACTTCAATAAACTGTGGAGCAAACATTATAATTCTTTAATTTAACAGTCAAATCCCATTAAATTTGCGTTGATTTAACTGTTGGGTGCGAAAACCGCACGTAACTCACTTTTTTAAAAACTAACCCAAACCATTTTTTCTTTCTTTAAAATTATTCCTTGGATTCTCTTCAAAGAGGGTTCAAAGCATAAAACCACAAAAAAATAAGCTCATTTTCAAGTCATATCAACCGGTTATTATTAAATGAAAACTTTAAATGCGTTTCTTCAAAATCAGGTTTTTCCGTACATGCTGTTTTTGCAGCCACCGCCTCAATTTCAGAAAATTGAAGCATGCAAAATCAAAAAGAAACTGATCTCCAATTTCGTTCAGCTTATTTCTTAATCATTTTCTACAGTAAATTTGAACTATTGCTTCTAGTGGTTAAAGCTGTTTAAAACAGTCTAAATGGGTTTTGCCATTGACGGTCAAGGCCGTTTATAAACGTCATTCATGATTGCATGCGTATTAAGCTAGCAGACATTAAAAAACGTCCACATAATTGGTATACAGGTTGTATAGGAGAATGTAGTGTTCAAAAAATCCGCTAAGGCAAAGCACGTCTCAAAAAAAAAAAAAAAAAAAAAAAAAAAAAAAAAAAAAAAAAAAAAGGCCGAAAAAGTTGGCCGACCACTTAAAAGTTAATGGTCAAGTAGTAGAAGCAGGAGTAGTAAAGTCCAGCCGCCCAAACCTTGTGTTTGTTTCTTAGGTATTTTACAGCAAACGATTGGACTGAGAATAAAAAAAGGGAATAAGAAGAAATGGAGGTAGAGGTAGTTTCAGAAGTATAGGCGGACCAAAACCATAATCTTTGGCGAATATTCAACTATAATTCCTTCAAATCAATACCGAATTTGCCCCCGACTTTGTTCTTTTGTGTTTAAAGTTTTCCTCATTGAAAAGTGAACACTCAATTACATTTTTATTCATTTTCATCGAGAAATATCAGAAATAATGTTGACAAATTCAAAAGATTATTGGTCTAAGTCCGCCTACACTTCTGAAACTACCTCTACCTACCAAGGTATCTTACATTGAGGAAAGAGGACAAGAGGGAAACCGCACCAAGTGTGAAGAAGGGAGATACCTCACGAGCTCGCAAGAACTGGTGTGCTCTTGGATAATTCTTTTGTTTGTTTTTTTTTGGTGAGCAATTCATGAATCCTTCTTGTCTACATGACCGCCTTTCAATCTCTCTCGTCTCAGTACGTTTCTTGGTTAATTTTTTTTCCTAAAAATACTTCCTTGCATTCAAACCAGAGGCAGTTGGAGGCAGGGCTTTGGACCCAAGCATTTGAAAAAAGGGTCCGGGTCCGGGTCCAAGAGAAAATGAATCCTCAGGGTCCGGGTTCGGGTCCGGTCCAGAAAGAAGTGAGTTGTCAGGGTCCGGGTCCAGGTCCGGGTCCACTAAAATTCTTTGGACCCGGTCCAGGGTCCGGAACCGGTTCTTGAAGGGTCCAAGTAATTAGTCGATAAACTTGGGCTTCATAGTTGAACTTTTTTATGCAGAAAGGGACACATTTTTCTGTTTGCGCAAAAGTGAACTAATGATGAACAAGACAAGAAACTCATAGCAGTTTTGGTTACCTTCTGCATAAAGTCATCCAAACAATGATCTGGCTAATAGCAATAAAGGACAGAGCTCATGAAATGATAAAATAGCTACGGGTTTTGTTTCCTTTTCTTCCTTTTTTTCTTTTCTTTTCATTTCTTTTTCTCTCTTATTCCTTGCTTTCTTTTTTCCTCTTTTTTCCTCTTTTTTCCTCTTTATCCTTCTTTTTTACCTCTAATTTACCGGATTTTTCATATACTCACTGGACCTGCTAAGGACCGGTTCTGGCGGGTTCTGAATGAACCCGTCCGAAGGGTCCGGGTCCGGTTCAGGGTCCAGAAGTGAAGACATTTTCGGTCCGGGTCCAGGTCTGGGTCCAGAAGAGATAAAAAAATTCGGTCCGGATCCGGGTCCAGGTCCAGGCAAAAAAAGGGGTCCGGACCGGTTCCGGGTCCAGGACCGGTCCAGGGTCCGATGCCCTGGTTGGAGGAATATTTTAACTTACATGAAAAGGAAATTGACTAAAAATTGAAAACAGCAAAAATTGTTTTCAATTATGGCAATTTTGGATTCAAGGAGCAGTAATCAGATGTCTCTCTCCAAGGTCCATTCATAACAAGTTAGTATGGTAGCCCTGTAATCTGTGAAAAAAAAAAAAAAAAATGGAGGGGGGGGGGTTGAACCAAAATAGGAAATGATGGGCCGCTTTTACAATGCGCTATTGGAACGAAGCTCACAAATTACAGGACAACAAGACTTACCTCTTATTGACAGGACTTAGTCTCTCTCTATTAAGTTTCACAATTATCAACTAAAAAAAAACTACTACTTATCAACTAAAATTCAGGACAATTTTTAGGATGACGTAGGTGAAGAAAGAGTGCCAAACCGCAAGAGGTAACTGGTAACAATCTAAACTTGAGAAGAATAGACAGTTTTTGTGAGAGGCGGGAAATCCAAAACTGATCAATCAGATGATGGTTTCACGTTTCAAAAAAGCGTCTAAGCCAATCAGATTCCTGGATTTTAAATTTACCGCTCTCCACTCAAACAGTCTATATATTTATCTCTCGCATACTGGCAGACTCAGCATTGCTGCTATCACTCTCATTTTTCTTTTAAATTTGTTGGTGGTCTGTTTTAGTAATGGGCAAACGATTTAAAATCCTGGTATCTGATTGGGTTAGATGCTACTTTTCTTAGACGTGAAACCGACATTTGATTGGGCAATTTGAATTTCCCGCTCTTACTAAAACAGTCAGTAGAAAAAGGATAAATGGAAAGAGCTGTAGCGCCTATAGCTCTTCACCTATCTTTGTTTAACACAAACGTTTTGATGGAATAGAAAAAGAGATAAAATCTGTAGGAGGAAAATATTCTGGAGCCTTGTAGATACTTACATTTTCTTCTGAAGCTCGACTTGTTTTTCTTTCCGTTCATAGTATTCCATGATCTTTAGACGTTGGTTCTGAACAAGACGTCCTTTCTCGATGTTGAACTCTTCCTCCGCTTTGGCATCAATCTCCTCGGCTTTTTCATTGGCCTCTTGCTCAATGAAAGCCATCATATGCTTGATCTGGAAAAGGATAAATGTTTTCCATTAAAAGATTCTTTGTCAACTATTCGATTTCACTCGACCCCATTAATGATAGCTGATCAAATATACGGCAAAGCAGTGTTCTTTTTATTCTCAATAATATTCCTGATGCAGAAATCCTCTCATAGAGGTGAATAATGAGCTCCTGATTTAATTTGCTTCAAACATAATCCAAAATGTCTTTTTTTTTACAGTTTTAAAGATACAGAGGCAGGGACAGCTGATAGCACTCCTGAATGGCTGGAATTAATGATTGGACTCCCTAAATTAAATTTATGGAAAAAAATTGATGGGTGGCCTTCATTTTTTGGCCAGTTCATCTTGAATGACTAGATAAGAGGATTCCCGAGAAAAAAGTAAATTTGGAAAATTCACTCATTGTCTGTCAGAAGGGGAACATTTTCAGGTGCTGAAACGCTAGGCATGAGGGATGCAAAAATATTTTAGCGTGTGACTCATTGTTTTCTAACAGCACTTCAATTTCTATTTAAGTTTTCATCATTTCCAGTTTATCGAAAAGGGTTACCAACTCCATTTTTGCAGAGGGACAACCAAAAGTAGAAAGAAAGTAACACAGGGGTAAACAGGTAATTTTGGAAGATTTTGTGATGTTTGAAACGACTATTTTTCTACAAAGAAAACGCTGCTGTGATGAGCTCGTCTCTCCTCAGATTAATTTTTTACGTGAGTTTATGCTGTTTCTGTGGGGGGAGTTCTATTATCAACAGATTCAGTAAGTTTTCCTAAATGAGGACACCTTATGTATATAAAAAAAAAAGACAGAAGGACAGATGCTAAAAGGAAGCGAATTTCTCCCGAAACGAAGACAGTTGGTAACCCTGCCATTTAAAAAAGTATTATTAAACTGAGCGTGATTAGTTTTCATTTGATAAGTACCTTTCCTTTAAAAGTAAGTTACAAGTTTATGAAAAATAAAGATAGCTGTTTATCATGTGTGAATGCCATAAGAACTTACCATGTATTGGAATTTTAATCTTAATTTTTGAGCCATAGAAATTCAGCGAAGAGTTATAACTAAATGAGAGATCACAGGAGTACCAGTTGGAGCTTGTTTCACGAAAGATGGCAGATGACAGATTATCTAGTTTTCTGGGCTGTAGGTGCATTCGTACCTCTGCACATCAAAGTCAATGCACACAAACACCAACTCACTCACTGCCCAATAAACTAGTTCAGCTGTCATCTGCAATCTTTCATGAAACAGGGCCTCCATCTTGGCCACATTAAAAACTGGTGGAAACACTTTTAATTGGGATTCCAACAGTACAACGTCCAACTACCCTTCCATTGAGAGTTAAGCAACAATGCTGATGATCCCAAGTTGTGGATAGCCAATCAGAACAGAGCAGTAGAGTGTATTTCGTTGATCATCACTCAATATAGGGGCCGCTGGATGTGGCCCACATTATCCGACTTGTTGCTAATCAACCGCTCTCTGACAAGTGTAGGAGCGATTTGGGCTCGGACACCGCTGCTCGGAATTGTCCTGATCTACCTATATACTCATTTGATATGTAACGCTGATATAATATGACCTGTATGATAGCCTCAATTGGCTCGGGGTACCAATTTTGTAATAAATAAATAATGTCATAAGACTGCAAATCAAAAAATCTATCCGGCCCAGGATCAGCTAGTAAGCAGTCACTGGAACAATAAGTCTCTAAACCATGCATAATAGTTACAGAGTATACAGCAGCTGAAGAGAGTTCCTGCCCAGGGTAAATACAGGAATTTTTCTTTCTCTCTCTCTGGCTATTTGAAGGCATGCGTTAGAGAGAGACAGAGATAGGGACTAAAGTCATATGATGGCCTCCTTTGCTATACTTTCCCAACCATGTGTTCAAATGGAAGGAGAGTGAGAGAGCCGAATTCCTGTATCCACTCATGATCACGGCTCTTGCTTTAATATTACCCTGGTAGACTACCAATATGCGTTCGACAGCGAAGTGCGTGATAGCAAGACTGCTTGCAGCGGAGCCGTGTGTTAAAACGAAATGATCTACGCGTCTGATGATAAAAACACCCATGATGTGATAGTAACACTGCGCACATTGAGGCTTTACAGACCTCATCAAAGGGGAGCGAAAAATCTTAAAATTCGGAATGCATGGGTTCTGGCTCAAACCTGAGTGATTACAGATAATGATGACTCCGTCTAGATTTCACGCTCTTAATAGTTGACGGTAGAGAATAGGAATTATCTGCATGTGCAACGGAGTTGCCTTGACTATTTAAAAGGCTTAAAGGTGAGCGAATTTCGTTCCAAGTGCTCTAGAAGAATGAGTGCAAAGATCTCAGAGGCTGAGATGGAGTGGTTCAGCGCATTGATCGGACAAAGTGCAAGAAAGGTGGGTAGTTCTGAAATTTGTAAACTACCCATCGTAGAGTTCACTATCGAGGGAAATCAGAGGATAACTGATTGGTTTCGGGTTTGAAGGAGAATTATTAAATTTTGACAGGTGTCAAAATTGAAAATCTGGACTGGCCTTGGTTGACTGATAAAAACTTGGTTGCAAATACATGATAAATATTCCTTACTTGTTTTTGAACATCTGCATCGCTGAGCGCCATTTTCACGGTTCTTTCGGAGATTCGAGTAGACAAAATAAGGCAGAAATTAAAGAAAATAACACTTGTTAAAGTTGAACACTTAAAAATGTGTGACTACAACCAAACCCAGATCTTGAGCCTGATCATATGATCGATGACTCCAACTAAGGTCAAAGTTTGACTAAAATTTAAATTGTTTGGTAATTAAATTTTAGGTCTCAAAATTACTCCAAGTCTTCTGTGATTACCGATTTTTTTTTTCTACATACTTTAAAATCTCGATAATAATTTTTAAGGTTGCAACGCTCTGAATTTTAAGTAATTTGATAAATTATTATATTTAGTTCTTGATTTGACTAAATTCCTTGACGAGAGAAGAACCAAAACAGCGAAGGAACTTTAGGTTGTTATCAATTTGCAATGTACATTCTTGCTTTTATTCAATTTTAGGGCATGAATTTATGTCACTTAATTCTTTTCGGCTGATCTCGTATGAATTCTCATATCATAAAATCTGTGAGATGAAGTAGTTTTAACAATGCTTTCTAAATTCTTGATATAATATCAGTTATCCACTCCATTGTGAAATATTTCTGACTTGATATTACATTGAACAAGGAACATTGAACTAAGGAATCGTCTGAATGTTTTCACTTTTCACAACATCGACTGAAGTTGCTTGCGGACCTAAAATCGAAATTGTGTTTAAATTTCTCATTATGAAAGAGTTTAATGCGTGTTTAATTACGTAGGCTATGGATTTTAAATCTTAACCCACAGTTTAACACAATTAAATATCTCTGCTTGGTAAGTGTTCCATTCAAGCACAGTTATTTTATGTTTTTTCTCTAAGAAATTTTGTTTATTCGATATCTATAGATCTCCACCATTTCATGGCCACTTCCTTGTTTTCCGTGCTGCATTTCGTAATTTTACTTTCAGTCTTCTCTTCTTTTCCAATTTCTCGCCAATCCAATGTAAATCATGACATTATCTCTCAATCCAAATCAATCCAAGCATTAAAGTTTAACTCCCTCCTACCCTAGTGCAAGGAGCTTCCCCATAACCTAAAGTAGGATAATGAACAGCTCTTGGATTTCCTCAAAGCTGTTGTTTGACCATTTGAGAAAAGTACTATCCGAGTCCCTTTCTCCTGGTCACTAATTGGGAACCGCCTGCTACTCTTCATTAATTTTCTTTCTTAGACCCATCCACTTAATTAACCTTTCTTTCTTCTCCTCTTTTAATTTGAAAGTTTATGCTTGCCATTTGACAAGCTCATGCTTCTTGCGGCTTCTGTCTCGTGACCACAGGGGTTCTTCGTTTCTGGCTGGACACCTTTCTTCTCTTTTAGATGTGAACCGCAAGTTATTTTGCCGGAGGTTTTTCCCTGATTTTGATCATCAGAAGTTTTAATGTTTTACTTGTAGCCTGTTATAATCTTGCAATGGAAAGAAATCCAACTTCTTACATCTCATCGTCCAGATTTGCCGTCCGTGATTCTTTAATCATTCTGTTACTGCTTTCTGTTACTCACAGATCCTCTTCTATCTTCCTCAACATCTGAATTGGTCCTTTGAATGGAGATATTTTAGTTGTATCTGTATCTTCATTTTTTCTGTATCGTATTTGTAATGTTTGTCCTGGTATTAATATTGGGTTATTGATGAACTGGGAATATTTGTACTCTAGTATGTTGACAATGAATGCCTGCTTTTACTTGTGTCACGTCACTGCGTCTAAACAGTGTGGTACTCTGCTATGTCAGGATGCTCACTCAATGCTTATGTTTGCTGTGCATGTCTGAACTGCATATTCTGAGTGTTGTTAGGATTTGATAAGAGGCATTCAATAACAGTGCAAGCACTTTGGTGAGAGGTGGGTTAGGGAGACGAGAAAACTTGTTGTTTACCTTCCACTTACGAATGCAGTTTTGGCCAGACAAAGCTGTTGTCCGATCCCAATACTCAGAATCCCTCTGTTCTTCCCGTTCAATAGGCGCCAACATAGTCCTGAACATTTTACATTCACTTATAGCGTTTGAAGCAAATAATGCTACCAGGCTCCATTAACCGCATGTTAAAAATGCTGAATAGGTGATTCAGATTTAGAGTTGAGAAGCTTCTCATGGAGTGCCAAATACACATAAGTACGCTCACCTTTGGAAAGAATTTATAAACTTTTTTAGCTGAAGATGCGCTGCAGGAAGTTCTGAAAATCGACTGCGGCCTTCTCTGTTATGCCAGTGCTTGATAATTTGTTTTATTAAATCATCTTCACCGGTACTTCTTGACTTTCTAATGCTATTCAATAAATCTCTACCAAAATTATTTGTCCTACTTGTTCCTTTCCTCTCAGCAGTTCTTAGATGATACCCATAGCTATCAACATCATTTCCGAAGGATGATAATTATTTTCAGTGTTGTCAAAAGAAAAAAAAATTTCACCCTGTAGTGTTTTTTCTTTCATTTTATGTCAGAAGAAGAATGTAGGCTGAACTATTCTCTGCTTATAGTACTCATTTTATTGTGAGCTAGCTTACAATACTACGTTAGAAACGTAGTACATATTTCTTGTTTAATCCTCGTTTGCTTACTTCTTACATGCCTCATCTTGACTTTAATTATGAGTCGTTGACAAAGTAAGTGGGCAACTCTGACGTATGACTGACTTGAATCAAGTAACATCTGTGAATTAGTAGAACTTTTAGTGGACCCCTTCAAATTGGACCTGTTGCTTTGGCTTACATTACTGAAGTGCAAAGCTGCGAGTTTGCGTGCTATACTGTTGATTGTTTACCTCTTATGTGTTGCTGTTGGATATGGCTGATAAGTCACCGTTAGGTGACAATTGCTCACAAGAAAATGAGTGGTAAAGAAGACAGCAAATTCTGTAGAAAGAGAGGTCATCGGGTACCGAAATTATGTTTGACACCAATGGGTTTACGTTTCACTGATAATTTGATGCAAATTCTTGCCTCTGATCGGTCGATACTGCAGTTTCAAGACATATTTTGCAAATAGACAGGGCGGACGCTCATATTTGAAAGTCTCAAAACTAAGTGTGGTCGAGCCTAAAGTACTGGTGACGAGAGAAATACTGTTGATTGAGATCGTGCACAATCTGCGCAGTTATCTCCCTTGTTTACCTTTTAGTAGTAGTTTCTTCTTTTTATTTATTTTTTTTATTTTCTTTGTGAATTTCTTAGTTTTTGGCAAGGCTTGAATGCTAGACATCTTTACTCCCTCTAAAATTTTTGAGTGGTCATGAGTTGGCGATTGATCAAGTTAGGTTCTGCAGTCAATCTGCGATGCATGGTGGGTAAAAGCTGTGATTGTTTCTGCAGAAGATGTCAGTGTTCAATAGGAATATATTGAGGTATCTGTTAGCCACTGTTTGACAGGAGAGTTTTAAGAGCTTTCAAGGAAATTATTTGAACTTGGCCGCCGGATTGGTTTTTGATATGGTCTTTTGTATTTAGAAAAAGTATTTTAGAGGGAAAAAAAGAAAGCTTTAGTGAGACAAGTGAGAACCTTAAGCGGTAGTGGTCGTTCTTAGAAAGCATGTGAGAAAAAATTAATGAATATTGCAATAAACGAAATTAAGTTTCCATCAAAGTTTTCCTCTTGGCAGAACTCAATTCTCAGGATATTGTAATTTATTCAACCTTTTTCACCAATAACCAAATATTCTCTGCTCGTTAGATTAGATTTTGTCTTTTTTCTTGAAAACTACTCTTATAAATATTCCGTGGAATTTGTTTATTATATTTGTGTCTCCATCTATATAAATTACCTGCTTGGAACATTTGACATCTAAAACAAAAAGCATGCCCTCAAGTGGTCTGTCACTTGTTTATCCCTAGCTGATGCTGACTTATTGAGTGGAATATTTTTTCATCTGTCTTTCGGAAGTTCACAGCTGAACAGTGTTCTGCAGAAAAGAACTAATTGCTGTGGGTTTCTCGTGCGTGTGTTCCTTTCTGCTGACACGAAAAATTGGTTCCCTCCAGCAGAAAGCTGTCCAATTGATAGTGGATTTTACAATTTCGAAAGAAGTCTTAATCTTCGTATGTCTGTAGAATGACTGAGTTTGTCTCACAGATGTGATCTCAATGAATTATTGAGAAATAGTGATAATTTTTTTTGTCTTCTTGTTTACATTATCTGTTTCCTCTAAAAGACGGGAGAACAAAAAAGTAGCCTTTTATTTATCCAACATTCAGACTTGGAGAATGCGGAAAAGCCCAAGTACAATCTTTAACTTTCACCGTAAAATAATTTTTCTGACAAGGAACAGGGAACAGGAGAGAAAAACAACCAGCTCTCTGAGTTTAAATTGTTTGACGATGAACCAGAAATAGGATCATTAAGATGTCTTCAGTGGTAGTCCAAGGGGGGGGGGAGGCTTTAGGGGCCCATACTCCCCCCCCACTTTTTTTTTAAAGGAGCCCTAAAAAAGGGAAGAACCAAAATCGTAACACTTTAAGCCCCCCCCCCCCCACTTTTTTATGGAGGGCGCAATTTTTTTAAGCCCTCCAATGTTTGAACCCCCGGACCGCCGCTAGATATTCCTTTCTTAATTTTATGAACTGGCGATAATATAGGTACCTGGGGCTTGGCAATATGAAATTCTTGAGATTTCATTCAACACATCTATTTGATGCAAAATGCTTTGCGTATTGCATGTTTGATTTGCCCTCACCCCTTTACTTGCATTATTTTTCTAGAGTTCTAAACTCATCAACAAGAGCAATATCTTGAAAATTTACCTGAAGACCTGGCATTGTTTTTATGAGCCATTGTGTTACTTTCTCCTTTCAATTTCTAATCATAGAAACTTTGATGGTAAGGTTAAAAACATTCAATTTCAAAATTTATACTGTTACAGTGAAAATTTTGAAAAAGAACCAAGTTTAAAAGCTCATTATCTTGTATTCAAGTTTAGCAAGCCTGTTTTAAAAAGGGCTCAGCGTATTAATGTAAATACTTACCTCACCTTTGACTTGTTCTCAAGCACTAATGATAATCTTTTTTTGTTTTTAAGGCTATGGCCAATTTGAATTTTCAACAACCTCCTAGGAGTATAGCAAACCAAGGATTATCTAGGAGTGGATTCAGTACCAACTCAATCTCAGGTATGGAATAAATTGTTAGAAAGTATTACCCGCACAATGTATCAGGTTAGTCGGTAGGAAAATAACCAACTTTATAAATATCTCAATGTATTTTCCTTGTTCCCCTTCCAAAAAATACCCTTCTAATATCTAATCAATGGATTATCATAAGGTAAGGATGTAAGGATTACTCAATTTACTGGGTCATATTCGTGGTTTCAGCAGAGAATTTTGGCGAATGGCCTTTCTCAATTACCAATTGTGAAATGTTGACATTTTAACCCTTATGGCTCAAATTGTTCGCCACGCTCACTTTGATCCGCTCATATTTAAATCGGGGCTACCGGATTAAAAACCAGTGTTGTAGCTTGCATTTCGCGCTTCAGTGGCAAAAATATGAACAAGGCAAACACTTGTAGTTAAGCATATCGCCATTAAGGTGCAAAAGCGCTATATTAATTGGCTCTATAACGCATTGCGCGCAATAAAAAGATGCAGAAGCGCTAACGGAGTTTGTCGAGTACAGCTCAACATTTGCGCGCAACCCCGTAAAATGATTTCGTCCAGAAGGACTCAAGAGTTCAACCATTTTCAGGATGAAGGATATCATGCTATGTAGTTAAAAGCGTAGGTTTCATCATCGATGTCATCAGGCATTTTATAAAGCGCAGCTCTCATCATCAATTTTATCAGGCATTTTATAGAGCATAGGTTTCATTGTCATAGTCATCAAGTACTTTCTGGAACCTTAATTTTTATATCAAATTAGTCTAAAAAATAGTCTTATGTATGAATCTATCTTCCTGACTAGAGTTCAGAGCTTTCTTACTTTCTCCATCCAACCCGAAAGATTATATACCTTGGTTATGAACTTTTGCTCAGATATTCTTGATTTAACTTTCCTTTGGTTTCAGGTCATGTCACTCCAACCTCAGGCATGTTTCCCGGTTCTACTAATTCCTTCACGCCTCAACAACAGCTCTCTCCTAATAGGAATTTACCCCCAATTGTCAATAGAAACACCCTCTTTGGCGGTCAACGAGCTTTTCAAGATAGAAGACCCATGCCTGGATTAACTTCAGCAATGCAAGAATGGTTTGTAGAAATTCTTTTCCGTCATGGTGGATTTGCCTAGAGTCCTTATGTACTAGGAGAGTTGCGCTGTGTCAACTTCTTCTTCATTTTGAAGAAGAAGAATATGCGGATCAATAGAGCCCCCAAGAGGCAACATGCAAATGGCAGTTGGCTTTTTGCCTCTGCGCTGTTGCCACTATTTCACTACTGCTAATAGGTTAGGTTCTGATTCTTGACAATAAAGGTCTGAATGAAAGAGATGATGTTCTCCAGAATAAAATCCAAGCAGAGGAAAAATCAACAATAATTATTTCGGTCATTGGTACTGTTAATGTGTAATGAAAGCGAGTACGCAAAGGCTTGTGACTGATAAAATTAAACAAAATTTTATGTCCGAAGTTTGCCAACAGTTGTTCGATTCTTAAGTGTCAGAAGTTGAAATCTTGACTCCTCTTATCTCAGTCAACGACTGTGACAAAAGTTGACGAAACTCTTTTCGGAAGAGGAAAAAGGACAGCAAATAAATGTCTGATTTTCAAAAAGCGAGTCGGCCATTGGTTACAAGTAGAGGCAATTTGAAATTCAGCTCAAAGCTTGCGACAAGGGTCCCTGTTTCGAGCTCAGGTTAGGACTCATCGAAACAAGAGCCAATAGTCACCTTCTGTTGATCAATGGACGTATGTTAGGTTTTCTTCATGGTTTAAAGTGACACTTTTTGATAGAGTACTTAGAGCTCTCTGATTAATTATTTCAAAATTACAAGTTTGAATTGAATCACTTGAAATTTTGACTCAAGAGCAAAATTTCAGGTAGATTTAAAATAGAAAATGCTCACCACTTTATAGTCGGCGACTGCTGGCTTTGGAAAATGCTCACCACTTAATAGTTGGTTACTGTTGGCTGTTGTTTCGTGGAGCTCCAGAAAAAAATAAAACCTTATCTATTTTTCTTACTTTTATGATATGGGAAGCATAGCATTTGAGTCCATTGATGGAAATTTTGTTAGGAAGTACCGACACGTGCTCTACGAGTTTTGATTGGTCGTTGTTTTCACAGCTTTCACGGCCTCCACAGAGGCGAGCAGGAGTTTGAGACATCGAAAGCCCTACAGATTAGAGTCGATGAGGGGAAAGAGGAGAAGAGGAATGCACAAGAATGAACCGGCATGCTGGCAAATCCGCCTGTCCTCAGCTGGTCCATAATCAAACTTAACCTTGGAATTCGTTCATGTGGTCGACTCCTTTCATTTGCAGAAAGTGTCCTGTCGGTACTATTTAATAAAATTTCCATCAAGGGACTTTGCATAGCGTGTGCTGGCTCTTTTATATTTTCAAGTAGAAAAGGAATTACCTTTTACATATCTCATCATGGAAGGTTGTTACTTATTTATTTTGTAATTCATTGAAACAGGAACTCCAATCCGATGGGGAACTTTGCAATGCCACCGCATAGGTCTTATGGAGGAAGTCAAAGCGGACTCAGTAATTTTCATTCTGTTTTTGGAGGCGGTGGTGGAAGCGGCGGTGGAGATGCCAGTACGCCACCTTTGTTAGATCTATCCGAATTCCCTTCGCTCACAAGTCGAGGGCAAGGAGAATCGTTGCCACAACCTACGCCAAATCCTATGCCTGGAAAACAACCGTACGGTAAGTCTAGTCATGCTCATGCATGATGCTGTTCTCAGGGTAGAGCTCCATTAACCGTGGTACATTTGATTTTTTGTTTGGTGGTAATGACTAACCTTTTAGCAAGTCGGTCTTTTAGAGGGGATCAGTCATTACATGAATAAAACGTAATGGGGCTCTTGCTATCTCTTGCTACAAGTTATTGAATAGTTTATTCTTGGTCTTGGTTTATTATAAGGTCCATCAAAAATTACGATGAGCACATCAAAAATATTCTAAAGTCACTCCGAGGCTCATGTAATGACTTAAATGTTTAAGGCCTAGTGAGAAAGGATTGAAGTAGTATTGAATTTTATTTGCAAGGTATTTGTCATCATTTAAGCCCAATGTGCTCTCTCGGTCTACTGTTAGTAGTGAAACACCCGCTTAAAAGCTATGCCAGCCAACGAACTGTACCAACAGAAGGACTAATACATGTTACAAGTCCTATCCCATAGTGAGGAAGCATTGGCCATCTGATTCTGGTTTTTGGCCTCATTTTTTTTAACCTTGAATCAAAACTAGTGACTAATTTTTTTGAAATTGATTTTAAACAAAACTGTAAAGGTTTCAGAAAGCTATCTGAACAACTATCCAGATGAGAAAATGTTGCTTGTTTCAGTTTTATTGATTGCTGTGTCCAGGTAGCCAATTCTAAAACACTCACTTTTGTTTAAAATCAATTTCAAATGGATTCGTCCCAACTTTTTTTTAAACTTTAAAGGTTAAAAGATATGAGGCAAACAAACTGAGCCTGAGTGAAAATGTCAACAAGAGACTTCAATCATGGCTGCCTCCATGCTGCCTCAAAAGCACATCCCAGATACCTCCTTCTATTGGTATAGTTTGTTGATGCCAGCAGCTATAGCGGTAGACCTATTTATCTCTCTACCTGGCTTACTCCAAAGCAATTGAAGGAAAATAGAGGAAATGGTCTTCCTCCTCCCCCCATTAGCTGTCGCCATTCAAATGAGTATGTACTCTTAAAGAGCCCTGCTTCCTGAAATATTTTCTGAGCTTAGTATTTCCTAAAAAAAAAAAAAGTACTCTTTTTGTTAAATTTGCATGAGAACCCTTTCAATTTTACTCTTCTTAGGAGAGAATATTTCAAAATAATACAAAGTAAATAATTTTTATCATCTGATCTCTAAATATTTAATTTCCCATAAAATTGAAAGGAGTACATGAATTTTTCTCTTTCAGACTTTTTCCCCCAAAAAAAATTTAAGTTGGTAACTGTTGAAAATCTTCTCCATGGCCTTGTCTATGGACTCACACCTTAGTTAGGTTATTTATTTAGTTTATCACTATGGATATAAAAAAAAATTATCATGTTGGCTCCTAAATATTATTTTTGTTTTTGTAAAATTACTGAAGAAGAAGAAAAGGGAGAGTTTGGTTTGATTTGAAGTAGCATTTTTTAGAGTCCGTTCGTATAATAGAAAAGATCAGTGTTGGACGATTTCTTGAATTTCTTCAATTTTGATGATCAAATAAGTTCTGTTGGCATATCGCCCAAGAAGAATGTTAGACATAACAACTGTAACATCTTTGCGAGAGCTTATAAATTTTAACATTGCTAGTTTGGTAAATGTGAAGCTATGCACTGCAGGTAACATTAGCCCTTTTAATTTTATGATCCTCCCTCCCCCAACAAATTCACAGAAATTCAAGAAACTTGTGCTTGTTTTCTTACCTAACCTAAAAAGAAAAAACCGATCAGAACTGAAGCTTTTACAACAAACCACTGCAGTAAAGCTGTGGAAATTGAAAGTTTCATCTCTCTTCTTCTCTGGCGTTTACCGAAGAAAATACTAAACAATGTCAGTCACACTTTTTCCCTCTCTTCTCTTCTTTTACAAATCTAGTATTATTGCTGCAAATATCCACGTACACCAACACAATATCTTTTGTTGTTATTAGTGTACCTACTGTTTTTATAATCTTATTCGTTAATCTTATGCTGAATATGTAGCGTTACTAAGAGGTTCCTCGCAATGGTGTACATTAAAGTTTATCCAAGTCATTCAAAGAGTCCAAGGGTTAAAAGTGGAAATGTCCATTAGATATTACTATATTGCGCAAATTGTGCAAGTTCTTTGATCAGAAAAAAAAGGTTTTTGAAAAAAATGGCATGCGTCAGGTTCCCTGATTATGTAAGAAGTTCTTAGATCATCATAGAATTGTTGTTCACCATTTTGTAAGAGTTTCCACCGTGGCTTTTTGAGTTTGGATTTCTGTCACGCTGGTAATGACAGTGATGTTTGTTCTTGTACAGCCGAGCTGCACATGGCTGTAGAAAACTTATCACGCAAGTAATGCTTACATGAATCCTGTTAAAATATTACTGAAATGTGATTTGTAGGAGAGAGGAGAGTGGGGTTAAATGTCACTGCTCCCAAAAAACTTTGGCTGCCTAAACGATGATGCGTTCCTGCAATTTTAGTAAACACATGTTCCACTACATTTCTGGTTCGATGTGATGACCTCCTAACCCCATTACTTTTCTTTACTTCCGCTACGTTTACATTCAAGGTTCCGAAATAAAATGAGTTCTTGCCAATTGCAAGGGTTACACTCCGCAGAAACCTCGCGATTGGTAAATTTACAATCGGTGAAGCATTGAACATTTTCCATTTGTGGATCTATCTTCATTGCCAGCTAGGCTGCACTAGTCTGAGGAAATCCTTCAAACCTTTTAGAGAGAGAGATATGGCTGTCCTGCTACTTGCAATTCCCTTCTTCTTCTTCTTCTTCTTCTTCGCAAGGGAGAACCCGTTCGTTGACCAACTCTGCCAGATCTTCCTCACTTAGCTCTCATTGTAGAGACATCTAATAGTTTTGTACCTACTTTTCTGTCTCCCGCCAGAACGCATTTGTGAAATTTGAATCCGACCTCGGGTATGGGGAAAAGTGGTCCTAGCTCGCTGCTCGCGGTTACACGAATCCGTGTTTGGCGAGTCGTTGGTTGGCAAGGACTTTCTGTAGTAGGCTCATGTCTCGAGCTTCAACAAAAATCTGAGCCTGCCGTTCCAGGTATTCCAGATTGCTTGCCAAATTATTAAAAAAGAGAGGCAAACATAAAGTCTGCATATGCTTTATGATGGTATATGGCTTATAACATAATGCAACATCTATGTCTGTTGGGTTTTGAGTCTATTTTTTTTTAACTTTGCTCTTTGACATTTTTGGTGTTATTATCCTAATTCAGTCATTGTTTTTCACTTATAGTTGGAATGGTGAAACAGCCTGCAAATGAGTCTAGTGAATTTACCATGAGCAATGAGGATTTCCCAGCTTTACCAGGCACGCAGACGAATACAGCAACAACTGTAGGTGGCTCAGCTTCAAGTGATAATACTCCTGAAAAATCGACGCAAGATACATCGGGGCAATCGTCGGATCTACACGTCAATAACAGCAGGCTAAATGCATCTAATTCAATCAACGATAAACAATCGTCGCATAATAGAGGAATCCAGACATCACCTGATGGTGAGTTCAGCGTTCTTTAATCATTTTATCAAATCTAATGCATGAATGTATAGGCATGTCATTGTGAGTGTAAGTGTGAAGGAATCAGTGAAGGTTACAAGAGTCAGGGAAACTATAATATAAACTCCGGCACTAAGCCCATATCCTTGAATGGATCAGTGGCAAACTTTTGTGATAGCATTATGAAGGGTTGATTCCTATCGAAAATTGCGTTAAAGTCACAGTGAAAGCATTTAGTTTTGGCTCAATGAAAATCTCTAGTGCAGGAGTGCCTCTGCCCCAAAGTATGATACCATACTTTTTTTTTTTTTTTTTTTTTTAATGGAGGGTTATTTGGCTTATGTTTTTGTTACACCATACCTTAATGAGACTTGATGTTTGCCTGGTGAAATAGTGGCACTTTATAGTGAAACACTAGTTTTCCTAGGTTTATAATTATTTCACTCATTTTTATTCTTATTTTCTCCATTCCTTTCCTTTAATTTCAGGGAAAGTAACTAATATTCCTGCAAGTATGGTCAAAGATCAGTTTGGCATGGTAGGATTACTAACTTTCATAAGAGCAGCCGAGTCGGATCCAAATTTGGTGTCACTAGCTTTAGGTCAAGATTTAACGGCTCTTGGTCTCAATCTAAACTCACCTGAAAATTTATTCCCAAGTTTTGGCGGTCCATGGGCGGAAACGCCTTGCAGGCCGCAAGATGTTGATTTCCATGTTCCTCCGGAATACTTAATCAATTTTAATATCAGGTAACTTTATTATTTATCCATTATATTTTCTTTTTTACTAAAATCATTTAAGCCTTTTAAGTATCCCTTGACCTACTTTCAAGGCAAAAGGTGAATTAATCTACCTTATTTACCTCTATATAATGCATTTCTCCGTTTAACTGCCCCTCAAAGGTGGTTGTTGAGGGCGAGGAAAATGATTATGAACATAAACAGAGAAAGCTGAGTGTTCGACAAGCAATTCATTGTCTAACAAGAATCAATTAACTAACAGTCCAGTTATGAAAAAATGAGCGTATGAATGATAAGCATCATATCCGTAAAACAGTTATTATTTTTGTCACGGACATCACATTTTGACAATTAAAATCAATGTAACTTTCAAAGTTATGTTTGAAATATAACAAAAAATTACCAAGTAAAGTTGGTGGTGATAAAAATAATCCCTGAAATTTTCACAAAATTGTATCAAACAGTTTTCGACTAAATTGGGAAAATGACCTGTCACGGACGTCATCAAAAATAGCCACCCACCTCTGAGACCGTCTCTTTAAATTAAATTTTGTAGCAAACCACAAAAAAAACAATGTTTCATTTAGGTTGACTGAACCCAAAGGGTATAAACTTAATGAAAATGCCAACCTGAAAAAAAAAATAATGTGAATTTTTAAAGTTATTGACTGTTTTTCACCGTCACGGACGTCACAGAAAATCGTCTTGGACGTCACCTAGTTACAAATTTTTTCGATTATTGATTTCTGTTCTTTCAAAATTCAACGGTAATAGATTCAGGGTGTGGATTTTACAAAGCTTTATCTCGCTGCAGTCATTTTATTATTTTTTTTTTTGCTTAAATTATCATTTCCTTTGTTGTTTAGTCAAGGATGAAGGAAATTTTTGAATAGAAGCAAAGTTAATTCAAACAAAAGTTATTTAAAACAAAATAAAGAGCAAAATAAATAAAAATGACAAGGAAAAACAAAAAAACTGAAAAAAAATAATGAAAAAATTGAAAAAAAAAAACAGTTAAAAAACAGACAAAAAAACAAAAACAAAGTTAGTTCCATTACATTCATGATAAGTAGATTCTCATGGGATGATTTTTTTTTGGAAATTTACAAATTCAATTTTTTACGCTCAGGACCTATTCGTGGAGAATCACTGAAAAGCATTCTTAATTTCTTTGGCTTGAGCCTTCGTAGTCATTACTTCTTTTCTCTTTCCTCCATTGAAGCCTAGAAGCAACAATTAATCAAAGCTTGTTAAGCTCATGGCTATACTTCCTGTACAACTTTGCCTGAGGTGATTCTAGGGTCAATTAGTTTGAACCACGGACACCACGTTGCGCTGCTCAAAAAATCACCAGTTTTTGGCTAAAATTGATAAATTTATGCCAAAAATACAAATCAAGGAACGTCAGTACAAGCATACTTCAGGAAGATACCCTAAAAGTTTTAAGTTGTAACACTCAAAAATAAAGCCGGGATATTGGAAATTCCCATAAGCCTCAAGAAGTGCAAAAGAGGCAGATAGACATAGTATCACTTGCATTTACCAAGCTTATGGCGAAATGAATTTCCAATTCTGCAGCAATAATTCTCAACCAATATTGCTCGTTTTGGGTCTCAAAAAATCCATGAAAAAATTTTGCAGGTGCTGTCGTTCTTGGATTTTGCGTTTTTTGTTTGTTTTCAATTTGAAGGGCCAAAAACATGACTTTTCCTCTTAGTGACAAGTGGTGTTATCCGTTGGATTGAAACCAGGAAAAGTTTGGCCTGAAATCACCAGTCATGCTATCCAGTCTACGCATGCTCTTGAGATTGTTCCTTTCCTCAGGGTGTAACGCTTGGTGCGGTATCCCTCTTGTCCTCTTTCTTTAATGTGAAGTTCCTTGGTAGGTACAGTCAAGGACAAAAAGAATGTCAGATGACTCTTCAGATTTTGGCTCGGATAGACCACCTGCAATGCTTAAATTCATCGAGATGGGTATTGCCGGCACACCACCTCCAGGAGTTGTCGGACCTTTTTTTTTGTCCGCGACTCTAACCTGAGCACACTCATTTCTCTCTTTTTCATTTATTTATTACAAGTCCAGTGCCCAGTCATTTACTGTGAAACAGCTTGTTTTATTTTTATAATTGGCACATCACAACAAAAGATATTTTTTAAATGTACAGGTCAGGCAGAATTACACGTACAAAAAAGTTACATAGTTGCGAGCATTTACGAAAGGAACTCAAAATAATCTCTTTATAGCTTAACCCATTCACATCTTAATTCTAATTCTAAAAGTTGCTTGGCAATAGCGCAGTGCTCATTCTGCATGAGTAGTGCTCGTAGCAGTGAAATCGCGGAAGTTGAGTGAAGCGAGTAATGCTATCTATCGGAATATGCTGCCAGCTCTTGAGTGTCAACGCATCGCTCCATTGCTGAGTTACCGGAGATCGATATAGAAAGTCTGGACAAGTCTTGACTTGTCCAATAATTTCCATGGATTGGTGAGCAATAGTTTGGACTTCACTACTACTACTACTACTATTTTTTTCTAATTAAGAAATGCTTGATTTCATCTTAATCTCCAATTAATTTTCTTCCACAGAGATAAATTGGCTCAAATCAAATTATCACGGTACAAAGATGATCTTCTGTTTTATATTTTCTATACAAACCCGGGTGATGTTTTGCAAATTATGGCTGCTATGGAACTGTAAGTATGATTTTCCTTGTATTTTAATGAGATCCATTCCATGCACTCATTTGCATACTGTGTTCAAGTTAATCAAAACATGATGAAATGGGATGAAATGCAATGGATCGTAGATTATTCTTGTTTAGAGTGGCTATTTTAGTATTTCAATGATGGAAAAACAGATTGTATCTAATTTTGTTTCTATCTACTAATACTCAAAGTATTGAATTACTAATTTTGCCTGCAATTCTAATCTTAAATAGAGCAGAATTTACTCATAAAATTACCTTTTAACCGAGATTGTCATAACTTTATTAAATGAAAATTCCATGAATTAATAATTTGGATCAAAGCCTTTAAAGGACATTGTATTTGACTAAGGGCTCTAGAGCCTGTGCCCAAAGAATGCTCAAGATGAACGATCTTTGTTTTTCAGCGTTGGTCAAGTCTTAACCAATAAGATGCAAAGATTCGCATCTTAAGGTCGAGAACAAAGACTGTCCATCCAAAATATTTTTTGGGTTCTAGTGAATTAAGGTGTTGTTTAAATTGGTGGTGTACATGTGTCTCCAGAAAATAAATGTACAGTGGCTGAAAAAAGTAAAGAGACAGGTTTTTGAGTTATTCACATCAAAAGTTGGTGCTATTATCTTGGTGCACAATGCCTGTATCATAGTGATTTTAAGGTTAAGTCCTTGTGGTCTGAAATTTACATGTTTGCTGGGAGATTGCCTGTTTTTTTGAGTTTTTGACCTCTTTTTGGTCTTTTCATCACATTAGGCAATATTTAAAAAAAATTGAACTTTTTTTATTTTCTTCAACAGACTAAGAGAAATAATATTTATTCTGTGTAAATCATCTTTTATTTGTTGGGCAAGTGGTCAAAAATTGAGCAACCTTAATAAGCGCGCGTGTAGAATTCTGACCACCATGACTTCAGAAAACAAGGCTATATTTGGTACAACTTTCTCAGAAATTAATGAGGATCATTTGAAGACCTTTTTTAGGTTGAATGGAAAAAATTAGATAAGAGATGTTTCTGAAATTCTGCAAAAAATTGTGTGTTTTAATTTTTAAACTTTTATTGAAAAATTTCTTACAAATTTATTTTTGACAAATTTTTTCAAATTCAAAAAAATTATTTTGCAGAATTTCAAAGAAACCTCTCGTCTAATTTTTTCTATTATCCATTGACTTGTGATTTAATCTGACAAAAGTTGCTAGGTATTAATGCTTATTCGTTCATTCTATGCTTACGGCAAACCTAACTGTGAAACTGTGAAAGCAGAGTGAAGCAAGTGGTGCTATCTAGCGGTAAACACTGCAAGCTCTTGAACTCATTGCTCCATTACTGTGAAGTATGAATTCCTTTAGAGTCATGACAAGTCTGATTTGTCCATACTTGTCAATACCTTAAATAGATAAATCCAACTCATACAAGTTTTTTGAAAAATCCTCATTGGTCTGAGAATGCATCACTGATTTCTAAAACTTTCTATCAATAAAGAATAAAGCAATACACTATTCTGCTTAGTAACCTATTTCTTTAAAAATATAATAATGTGCTTTTATTATGCATTTTAGATTTTACTTGAGAGAGAAGAAAAATGTATAGTATGTATATCTAGAGCACTCTCTACCTTCTTGTGTGCTCTAGATACTCCCTCCCCATTATTGAGAGTGTCTGGGAGGTCGTAGCCTCTCTTCTTTTCCCATCCTTGTTTGAGAATACCTTGGTTGTCTTTTCTCCCTTTTTTACTTTTTTCTTATGCATCACCACGTTTGGGCGGCTGAACTTAACTACTACTATTACTACTACTACTACTACTACTACTATTCCTACTACTACTACTATTCCTACTACTACTACTAATACTATTTATTTATTATTATTATTCTTTTTTTTTATTACAGATATTCAAGGGAATGGAGGTATCATATGGAGGAAAAATTGTGGATAACGCAAGCGCCTGGCGTCGTAGCAACGGAGAAAACATCGACTTACGAAAGAGGCACTTACTATTTCTTTGATCCTCAGAACTGGAGGAAAGTTCCGAAAGAATTCCACCTGGACTATAGCAAACTGGAACCGCGACCAAGTTTACCTCCATCTTATCTTCACACTGTATACTCTTGATAACAGTTGGCTTTGGATTGTACATCTCTGCTCCAAACCTGGCATGTACAATCACAGTGTTGCAATTGAGATGGCTTTGTCTCAATCTCTTTGTTTTATTTTCAAGCTAATGTATGTACACCGTCAGGTCGTGTGTACAATATTAGTTTTTATCAATCTTTTTAAAAGGATATCTGTGAACTATTACAAAATGAGAATTTTTATTTAATTGTGAAAATTTGTAAGACTATGTAATGTATTTTGATTTTTTTTTCTTTTTTAGAATATGTTAGTATTATAAATAATTATTATGAATGTTTTAAGACCCAATTATAATAATTGCTCTTAAAACAAATTATCCGTTGTTTTCAATAATTTTTTATCTCCTCTGTTCTTCATTCACAGTTTACTCTTGGAGTCCCACTGACTTATACACATGAAGAACCTTCAAAATCCACTCATAAAGTCGCAGATGCTCTTCTCAAATCTTCAGATTCAGAAAGGCATGCTTGCGTTTTCTGTTCCATCAAACTAGCAACTGCTTGTCACTAAGTTCAGTCACTGATTGCGAAACTGCGCAGAACCTAATCTCTAGTAAGCCTGTGCGATGTTCAATGCATCGATTGAAGTTTCGATGTTTTCCTGCTACCGAATAGATTGGATGCTAATGTTGATGTCAATTGATGCATCGAAACTCGTTATTTATCGATGTTTGGACTGAAAACAAACCTAAGAGTTGTTTTATCTTCTTAAACCATCTCAAAATCATAAGAAAGAATCGTGATTTCCAGTGAATTCTCATTTTTGACTTGTTTAAATTTGTTTCCATGCATTGATAAAATTTCCATGGGATACATGGAAAATTACCATTGAACATCGAACTTTGATGCACAAAACTGGACATCGCACAGGCCTAATCTCTAGTCTAAAGCAACCTAAGATACCGTAGCTAATAATCCAATATTTATGGTTCCAAAATCTTTGATTGCACTTAATAAGTTTGGCAAAAAACTGATCAAATTGACAAAAACCGTTGAAAACTGCAACAGATAGAATCAGATTCCGCTGTTATTCTAAATTTTTCTCTGTGATAAGTGACTTACAAGTTTCTTAGTTGTCACAAAGTTTTGATCAAAACAGTTACTCGTCAGTTAACGGGTTACCTATTATGAAAAAGGAAGGATAGCGAACAACACACAAAGGTTACCTATTTTCGCAGTCTGATTTTTGAAGAGAAAATTCATACCAACAAATAAAATTGGCAAGAAAGTGAGAGACCTTCCAACAGTTGTGGATCTAGAAAATTTTTCTGGGGGTAACGGGGGGATGGCCTTGTGCCTCCCCCCCCCCCTTTGGATCTGCCGCTGATACCTTCAATACTGCCATGTACAAGCAGAGCCATAAGTCGACGATTTGACACAACCCGAATTACGCGTACCTATAATTAACGCCGTCTTATCTTCCTTTTCTTTTGTTCTCTCAAGACCAAGAGAGGATCGGGCTACGTGTAGTGCGGGTTGCGTTGAATCGTCAACGTAGGACTAATGGCTCTGCTTGTACTTTAGATTCATTTTATGGAGGTTGAGACTTGCCAGAGCCGTACTGCTTTGGGTAGAATGGGGCTCATGCTAACTTTTGCTAAATGCGATTGAATAGTTGATTTTTGAAAGCGAAAATTACGATGAGCACTTTAAAAATTACGAAATTCACCCACAGATTTACGAAATGACAAAAGTTTATGGCAAAATGGCGGAGTTACGCTGGTACCTTGGGAGATTTCTATTTATTTTGAGGAGTTCTTTAGTCTGTTTCCGTAGAGAAATAGACAAATTCGACAGGAATATCCTATGATAATTGTGTAGCTCCGTCATCTTTGCTCTTAAATGGCGGAGCTTTAACTTTAAAGTTATTTTGTGAGTTTTTGTGTAAATTTCGTAATTTTTTAATGGACTCATTGTAATTTTTGCTGGATTTTACTTGATTACATCAACTTTCTAATTGCTTAGGTGCAGTATAAGTTAGCAAGAGCTCCAATCATGTCTTTATTTAATTCACCGATGACTACCATTTGACCGAAAGATTACACAGTCCAGTTTAGTGTATGACTGAAATGCACAAAAATACTTAAATGCAATATTTTCTTAATGGGTGGACTCTCCGGAGTTGAATTTTATGGTTTGTTGTTTCGAGAACTTTCTAGGCACATTTTCAAGGACTTTAAATCTGTGTTACAGAGGCTTTTTGGAATTATTTTGAGGACTTTTTGAGTGTATTTTAAGGAAGTTTGGTTTATTTAGAGACTATTAAGGCACATTATGATATTTCTCGGTCATAATTTGACAAAGAATGGTCTCCTTACGACCACTTTCATTTTTTCTTCCGATGGGCTCCCATTTGCTGGAATGTATCTCAAATACTTACACCTTCTGATTGAACACAAAAATTTTCGATTTTATTTTTTTTATTTATTCGTACCTAAATGAAACCATCAGTGATAGAGACAGTTATGAGACACGCCAAGAAGTTTGAACGTGGAAGATTATACAAGATGCAAGAGATTTATAAGCGGGGAAAAAATTAACTTTAATAATCTCGAAAGTTTCTGCAGTTTTTGGCAACTTGATGGAAAGGAATGACTCAAAAGTCAAAATCATAATACCAACACCCTTAGGGTACGGCTAAAATTGGAAAAATATTGGATTATCTATTTTCAATAAATCGCTTTCATTCAGGGGTGGATCCAGGAAAGTCTCAAAGGGGGGGCCATTTTTGTAACGTGAGTGGGGGGTATGAGGGACGGGGGACACCCCCAGCCAATGGGGGCTGGGGCTCCCCCCAGTTAATTTTGAAAATTTAAGCTTCTCTACAGCCGATTTGAGGCATCTTTTAACCGTTTACTCCTCATTTTTATACTACCTCACTTCAATTTTTGTTCGTAAAAATGGAAGATGGGGCCGCTGCTATTGTTTCCCTACTCCCAAACAAGATAATAATTAGAAAGATACATGAACACCTTTAGATTCTCTTTTTCTTTTGCTTTTCCCCCTCTTTCTCTTCCTCTCACTGTTTTTTTGTTAATTTGTTTTTGTTTTGGGGGTCCAAGGGGGGGGCCATGCTGCCGTGACCCCCCCTCTGGATCCGCCCATGCTTTCATTAAGCCTCAGCAAGCGAATCGGGAAGCTCTGCATAAAATTACTTGCTATAAATAAATGTAAAATGAAGTCAGAACTACACTAAATGTTGGTAACTGTCGATCATTTGCAATTTGCGGAAGTTATTCGCTTTGACCTATAATTTCATGTTTATTTTGAGAATAATTTCTTTTGGAATTTCCCAAGGCTCCATGAAAGCAAGTTTCTGAAAATTCTTAATCATGTTTCCAATTTGGGCCGCAAATTGAACAGTGGGGAAAACTTTTAACTTAAACGCTATGAGGAATCATCTGAAGCGCTTTTGGGTCCAGGATACAGGTCTCGAATAAAGAAACAAACAGAACCCATTTAATATTCTTTGAAAATTATTACGTGTTGTGGTGGAGAATCGAACGTGTTGATGGGTACGACTTGCAAGCGCAACTTCAAATTACGCGGGTGACTCTTTAACAACGCGAGCTTGCCATTGGCTGCTTCCCGTTGTTCCCGTTTCGTCTAATCGAAGACATCGCAGGGATTTGTGCGCAGTAACATCGCGCATGCGCACTCGTTTCGCTCACGGTCGCGTCGAGTGCCGCGACTTTGAGTTCGACGCGCTTTATACATTCACCGCAATTCATGATGCTTCTCTTTGGCTTTAATTCTATTACCCTCACCATTACACGCCGTAACTCGTGTCAATTTCAGCAGGGAGCAAACGATTACGTACTTCTGCCGTCTTAATTTTAATTTTTTCCACTTTGAAGGCCCATGTATTTATTTCAAGTACTTTTAATGCCGTAATTTTGCCCCTCCTTGCTCGAAGACCTCGTGGCGCAACGGTAGCGCGTCTGACTCCAGATCAGAAGGTTGCGTGTTCAAATCACGTCGGGGTCATGTTACTTTTGCTCGGGAAGAGATTCAGTCTTCCGTCATTTCATTGATCAAATGGATTCGTAACATCACTTACATTAGTTCTCACCTTGTATTCGCTGATTTTCTTCACATCACGCGGTTTTATTCCGATGAAGAATCAAAATTCCTCCAACTTCCTATCGAGCGAATGTATCTATCGACAGCAGTGGCGTAGCCAAGGGGGGGGGGGTGTCCAAGGGGTCTAGGACCCCCCATCCCCTTGACATCAATGTCTGCCCCCCCCCCCCCCCCCAAAAGGCAATTTTTGCGTTTTCAGACAAATTTTACCAATTTAGTATCTTTGGAATTAGTAAGTAGTAGAAATACCGATGTAGGTATCTGTCGTTATTAATCTCTGCCAGACGAATTACCACCGCAAATTATTCGTGATGTTATGTCAACTCGACGTTGCGAAAAATGCTTGAAACATTGAAGTTTACTATGGGTAGCCGTCAGTGCATGGTGGCTCGTGAAATGCAATATCTCGATATCTACTCCACATGTAATCTCATGGAAAAGAATCGGTTCACTGGCGGTTCAATTGAACCCTCAAGAAATTGATACTTTTGCACAGGTTTGAGTAGAAGAAAAACGACAATCAGTTATTTGTAAGAGCCACAGCGGTAGCCAGAAATTTGTTTTTCTGTTTCTTTTCCAATTTGAACACAAGTGTTAGAAAAGGATCAGGCCCGAGAGGGGCGGTCACGTGACTCCAAGCCTCTATTTCCGTCATTTTCTATCACATGCAGTCAAACGGGCAAAGGGAGAAAAATGCAAATTCCTGGCGACGGCTATTGGTGAGCCACCATCACTAGGACTACCATAACGTCCCTAAAAAAATGTGCACCATACGATCCTCTACAGCACTTTTGTGATATCGCAACGCAAGGTTTAATCACTCTAGCTATGTGATTCATCGCATGAATGCTGATTTCTATAGGAAAAGGTCAACATATTGGGCATTTTATGTGATGAAATAAAGCACACTTTCAAATATCCACCAATTGATAGATCAACTTACGTGACATTTCTCAGGATTATTTTTTTAAAAAGACAAAATTAACAGGACCTCGAGATGTGAGTAGGTACTTTGATTTTTTTTTTCTTTTTTCTGCGCATTTGCAAAATATTAATTCCATTCTTTCTGGCAAAAAACAGCGCAAAAGTGGCACTGGAGGGAGGAAGTTTTTTATTTCCGGCGGAATTTTTCCGGGGGTGAGACAAAATGAGAGAATGAACGAAAAAAAAAAAAAAAAATGTTTTAACGCATATAATTTTCCTTCAAAGCAAAGGCCGCTCGTGCAGCGATTCGGTAACAATATTTTTCCTCCTTTACTTGCCGTGAAGCACTGCTTCACTATCGAATCGTTGGTTTTACCTACATGGAATTGAATGGAGGTAAAACAGTTTTGCCGAATTGCACGAGCGCCTACTGTCTCAAATGGCGGCAAACCCGTAATCGTGCGGTGTGCCCCTCCCTCCTCTTTGGAGACGGATGGATACATCCTTGTAACATTATCGATTTGTACAGAAGAAACACAGTCAGCTATGATGTACTTATACAGTATGCACTCAAATGTTTAAAATTGTCGCTTACCAATATTTACACTATTTTATTTTAAGGCATTTTTAAATCGTAAACATTTTCTGGGGGTATATCTCCAAGTCCCAACCCAACGCGACGTAAAGTTTTTCATCCATTGAACCTACAGAAAAGTATCGATTTATTAGTAGACTCATATGTTCTTTCTAAGTTTCGATTCTTTTCCGTAGGTTTATGGAGGTGGTATCGATAAATTGCAAATCTCGAGCCGCCACTGCGTAAATAGTATTTCATCATGAATCGACGGAAAGGATCGACACGGGGAATCGACGGGAAGCATTGATGTCGGGAAAGTATCGATCTAGAAGTATCGATACTTTATTTTCACAGCATACTAAAAAACGTAAAATATGTGCATGAAAATACCAAAAAATCTTCCGACCGATGAAATGTCATAGAGGTTGAAGAGCTATCAGTTCATACAAATAGTGTATCGATACTCAAGAGTAACGAACACCGACAGCAGATTAAAGTATCGATACCTGGTATCGATAAGTAATAAGTATCGATGTGTCTAGGGGAACAATACACTATGTTAAGGCAATATCGTCCTAAACTGTACACTGTCTCTTGAGAAAAGAAAAAAGAAAAAAGAAAAGAAAAGAAGAAAAAAAAAAAAATATTGCAATTAATTTTAAAACAGTCTGTAATCGTTAGAAAAAATAACATTATGGTAATGAGAGGGTGAGACGAATTAAACCATATGAAAATGCTAAGAGAATTCTCGAAGATGCTTTTTAATGCCATAGCAGAGAAACTTTCGTACGAAGGAAGAGGAGCTCTATCCATGTTTACGGTGAAGGACGGGCAGGGAAGGGCAGGAGATGTTGAAGGAGGGGATTGGGGCGGAAGGAGGGGCAGAGGGAGGAAGGAAGAGGGATCAGGGAGTCGAATGGCACAACGCGTTTACTGTTCCCCGTCCTATATTGCGTTATTTTCGACCTGGCCCGCATCGGCGCCGTGGCTTAGTTGGTTAAAGCGCCTGTCTAGTAAACAGGAGATCGAGGGTTCGAATCCCTCCGGTGCCTCGCGGGACCTTTAAGTTTTACACAAGGATGGTTTCGTGCATGTAACATCCTTGAAATGCGCCGCACATCAGTGTGAAGGTCTTATTTGTTTCTCCCCTTTCAATTATTTTTCGCTGTATCTTTTACCTTCACCATTATTTATAATTATTTGCCGTGCCTCATGCATCCACTCCAAAAATTATTATTATTTAATTTATTTATTTTTGTCGATCTGTTCATGAGATGGTAAAACACAAGATGGTGTTATCGCACAGCGAGAATCATAAAATTAAAATGAGAGAGAGAGGCGGGGGAAAAAGAATGTTTTCTTATGTTAGATTAAATCAAGACCAGAAAGACGACAGAGAAAACTTTGACGGTGTTTTTACAAAAAGACGTAACTCAATTAGACGTTTCGCATTACAGTCTCTTACCTTTGTCAAGAATTAAAAAGCCAATCTTCAGGAAATTTTTGAGTGAAATCCAAGCTGCATTAGGAGGAAAATCAATAAAATGTTTCATTTTGTGCTTTTCCTGTAGAAATTTAACAATAATACGAGCTTTTGAGCAGTGCCGGCCTTAGTACATCCGGCGCCCGTGGGCAAAATTTAGGAGGCGCTCCTATTTATGATTGCTCGGGGGGGGGGGGGACTCCCCCCACAAGCGGGGGGTCCGGGGGTCCTCCCTCGTTTTTGTGTGAAAAGTTAGCCCAAAGCGTCTCCTTTATGCTCCAAAAAAGATCCGACCTGCATCGACCCGCATTCGCCGCAAATTGGGAAATTTGTAATTCGATTTTCAGGAAAAATTAACCCTAATTTCACCCAAAATTGCCAAAATCTCCATTATTGTACCGTATTTTCTCTCAATATTGTTGAAATGTACCATTTATACCTTGCTAGCTTGATGGAGAGGTGTAAATGGATAACACAGACATTAAATAATTGCACAGTGGGTCGAAACTTGACTGTTTTCGGACAAAAAGAAAAAGTCAGTATTTCTGTTTGTAAAAGATTCGTTGGAGTTATTTATCAATTACAGTTACCCTTTTGAAGCTATAAAGTTAATATTTTAAATATTTTCTCAATTTTTTCTCCATTTTTTCTCATTTTTTTTTTTTTTTTTTTTTTCTCATTTTTTTTTTTTTTTTTTCTCATTATTTTTTTTTTTTTGTAAATTTGAAAACGTCCGGTAAATTCTATGTTCAGACCCTCTGTAGCTATGGTATTGAATTGGTATCCAATTTTGGATCCAAAAAGACAAATAAAAGGTTAGATATGGTGCGCGTTGCGTGGGTGGCCGCCTTAAATGAGGGCCGTCTCGGAGAAATTTTGAGAGCTGAGGGAAAGAGACATATCATTAGGGTAAGGGGTGATGGAGGGGCCGGGAGCGAAGGGAGGGAGGGGATTAAGCAGGGGTATCGGAAAATCTTCGGGCACGTCTTTACGGTGTAGTAAATGATGAATTCCATTAACAGGTAAAATCAGCTCGATGTGAAGGTGCCAAACACAGTATGTGTAATTGCACACCCCCCCCCCTCCCCCCCATCTCCAGAATTGCCTCAATAGTGCCAAAATGGCTTATTTAGTCACAAAACTTCATCATAAAGTCAAAGAACCACTTTGGGTAGCGTTTCATGTCCACAAATAATTTTGAGCATGAATTCGGGTCGAATACCCCACAGTGCGCCGTAGTAGCGTTTCATGTCCACAAATAATTTTGAGCATGAATTCGGGTCGAATACCCCATAGTGCGCCGGTGTCAGATCCGCTGCTTCCGAATATAGTCCCTACAGGTAGAGAGTTAACTATTCCTACACGAACGTGTTGATTTTGCCAACTTCAAGAAATGAAGGCGCTTTACAAAAAGAGACGCCGCGCCGCACTTTGGTCCAGGAGGTGGAATTAGGCGGACATCGGTCATTAATGCTTTAAGAATCAAAAAATATACATAAAAACCCCTTAACCTCACCCTACCGCACCCCCACCCCTCCCAGCAACAAAATTGTAAAAACGAGAGCATAAAAACAAACAAAAGCAACCTCCGAATTTTCGGACCAACCTGACACTTTTTGGACACCACAACCCCCCCCCCCCCCCCCCCCACCCACCACTACCAAAAATTCCTGGCTAAGCCACTGGAAAAATCAGAAAACCGAAAAGAATTACGTTAACTGTTATAAATATTACGCATACTATATCGATTTAATACAGTGTACTTGTCACTTGGAAATAGCTCAGACTTAACAGTTGGTGACAAAGCACAGAAAGTCCATGTTTAGGTTACGTTCACTTTGCTACATTTTATGAACGTGAATAGTCACGCGGGGTCGAAAACGACCCCAACCAACTTTGCCGCGTCCGACGCCCGTGCTTCAGAACCAATGATTGAATTAAGTTCATACTTACAAAGTGGGTAGTTGAAACCCTTATAGGAAGGGACTGAAATGTACGCGAGCCTTAACATTTTCTTAGAGAAAATTGCATTTTCTGATCCTTCTGAAACTGGTTTAGCTAGCCCAAAGGCCAAAAGATTGCGGCGGCTCAGATTACCCTGGGGGCAGTGGCGTCGCTTGCGAGTTGGCAACACTGTAATCCATCCACTAAAACTCATGTGAAAGGTCGAATTCAGGGAGTGCACTGTGTACAGGGAAAATTCGATATATTTAATGGGTTTAAATAGAGGAGTCGCATTGTTGCCAGATGGCACGCGACGCTCCTGCCTGGGGGTAGTTCCAGCTCGCCGCTCAACATTTCTAGCTTTAATTTGAAATTGTGAATACTTCGTGTTTGATTCAACGGAGAGTGACATTTTTTCATTCAGTCACAGAACGCGGGGTAGATACCTACTTACTTATTCGTTGACAGTGATTGCCAGCGCGGGTAAGGATAACAAAGGGCTAGAGACACGAAACACTGGCTCTGATAGGATAATGATCTAATATTATACATTCATGACGTGTGTGACAATTTTCGTCACTATTGGTTTACTAGTTATCTCCCCAGTGGGAAGAGAAGGGGAGGGGGGCTAAAATTCTTTCTGATTTAATGACTCACAATGAATTATTTAGCTCGCTTTTATTTTTTCCGATGCGTTGCACTATGTGTTTGTATTTAAGCACAGGGAAAATAAAAAATGTTCACGGAAGTCGAATAGGCTACCGTATTTTCTGGTGGTTAGGCAGTTTATCCAAGAAGTTTCGTCCATATGGACTCTATCCGGCAATATCAACATTTAGTCCGAATCGTCAGTTAGTCAAAGGGTTAAATGAGTTCAGAAAAATGATATTTCAAAATAATAATATCCAAATAACAAATAGGTCCAAATATTTGTCGGGCCAGATGCAGAACAAACCCTTTGTTTGGATAGTTTTGCTTTACTTCGAATTTCATCCAAAATGAAAAATAATAGAAAGGATCTTCGCCAAAAATGCTTATTATTATTAAAAAAAAAAAAAAAAAAAAAAAAAGTAAAATCATTCGATGAATTGACAGGTATTTTTTTACGTTTCTTCAACAATTCCTTCACCTGAAAATGTAACCTGTTTAGGTAAAGCTTTTCAATTAGATCGGCTAGGCAATGTGGATTGTGGATGCGTCCAAGAGATGTGCGACATACTTTTGTACAAAAATTGAATTTATTTCAATTTACAGTCTTAAGATGAATATCAACGTTTCGATTAATATACATAGTAGAGGTATACAGTCTTGCCACATTTGTGGTTAAAAACCGTAGGTATAGTTTACATGGATTTTTATGGAAAATAAACAGTCACAATCCATGCATCTGGCAACACTGGAGGTAAAACAGTCATAAAAATACGATTTAAAAAGTGATACTCTATTATCACGATAATCGCAAAAGATAGCATTGATCGCATTAACATTAATTACAAATCTATACCAATATATATATCACATCTAATGGGGCTGTCGTGCTTTTTTTTGCAACATACGATTAAAGGGTTAACTCAGAAGTGAAAACCAGCAAAAATTACGATGGTATAGCACCAAAAACTTACGAAATCTATTCCTAAGCTTATAAAATGATTTTAAACGCGTGATTGTAATGAAAGTGTTGGGCACTAATAATGGAAGATTTCCATCTAATAATATTACCTACTGTCACTCCATCAAAAAGTGGCTGATAAGACACAACTTCCCTTCGGCATCGGCACCGGTGTCACCAGCTGTCACGGTACCATTAATCGGCTGTTAATAAATCTTCATCTGCCTTATAATTACTCTGTGAATCTTCCTTCCCAATAGGTATAGGAAGAGTGGTGAAATTAACCCATATATGCCCATTCGGTCGTTAACGACCCACTTAAAATGGTCTTTTAGGGACCAAATTACAGTAAATTTAGGCCAATTTAACTAATAAATCAATGTTGTGACCATTCAGCACCTATACCTTAGCTGGACCAGAAAATTTCACAATTTTTAAATTTAAAATTTTTTTAACTCTAAGGTGGTGTTTTTTTTAGAAAAACAACAAAAAACACCCAACATGTTCAAAAAAAGTTGGGCATATATGGGTTGATCCCATTATTATATTGCCCAACGCTGCCGATATGTTTGCGCGTTTATACTTAGGCACTTAATACATTGAGGAGTGGATTTCGTGAGTTTATAGTGCAACCATCGTTATTCTTGCAGGTTTTTTCATTAGAATCAAATTGCGTAATCTGTTTTTTTGGCCATTTAGTTTGTAATTGTTTAATATTAGAATCAAACCGTAAATCGCCTGTAACAGAAATAGCTCATAGAGAGACTACTGACTATCAAAGAGTATCTTTAATCGTATCATTTTCATTATTTAAGGCACTGTGGCATGACAGTCCCGCATTTAAAATTCTCCTTTAGTGTCAATTACGAGGATACATTTTAAATCTTTCTCGACCGGTTTATCTTCGCTTCAAATTGAATCCACGCCACTTTTGGCTGAAGGTACTACCTAATGTTGGCGCGACAAATTGTGTCAAAAATATTATCGGTGGACAACGTGCAATCATCGACTCATTTTCCCATCAATCGGTCCCGTCGGCTCAAATTGTGTTAAAAATCTCAATTGAACATATATATGCTTTAGTCAGCAACTCAGCACGTATTTGACAATAGTTTAGAATATATTGATGAAGGGGAATTGGCGGCATCAATCATAGGAGTGGGATTTTTTTAAAGACAGAAGTGGAAAAATAAAAATATAAGAAAATTGCTTTTCAAGGTTTTCCAGGAGTATTGAGTTTCAAATTCATACCGGGCATCAAAAGTACTTACTTACCTACTCCGCGACTGTCATTTAACTTGATTTTAGCTCTTATCGCATAAACCACCTTTTCAAGAGTTTTAAAACATTCGATAAGAGTCAATCAATAGTAGATCAATCGTTTACCAAAGCTAGCGATCGAGTGAAATTTTTTAAACGTTTACTTACAATAGCTTAAAGAACGTTTTGAAAAGGTAAATCCTGATCTGGAAGACCAGTAGGAAGTCGTGACTATATTTCCATTAATTGAAATGTGCCATATTACTGTAGCAGAAGTACTCAACAGACGCATACTCACGAGAAACCAATGTGCCAGTCGCAATTTTTACTTGCTTCAATCATTATACGTTTGCTCTTAAAAGTTCAGTTCATCAACTTAACTGCGTCGTCCATAATGCAACTGTTTGCCTATCATCTTCAGCATTTGATTCTTTTTGTCGGCAGTGTTTCAGCACACATAGAGGCTGAAATGGTTTCGGAATACTTTTCCCGCTCAAACATAAGCTCCTTAGTACTTTTTACATGTTCATCAAGAGGTAATTGACATAGGTATGACGTACTTGCACGCATCTATTTTATTGTTTCAATGTTCCTCTTCTTTATTTGTCAGTGTTTGGCGTGGCGTATCTTGAAATGTTACAGTCGGAGATAATTATAATTCCATCGGATGATTCCCGAAGGCAGATTACTCGCAATACTTATCACAATGACTTTAAGTATCGCGGGTGGCCTACCTCAGCGAAAATTCAAGGAGTAATCTGATATTATTTTTGTCCCCATCTGTACCTTTCGTCCATTTAAACGCACGATGGATACAAAGGGACAGCTGGGATCTTGCAAACTTTTGCAACATCAGGCAATTTAAGGGTCGATCCAGATGTACTTCATAAAAACATGCAAAGAAACGATGGTGGCACTAAAAACTTACAAAATCCACTCTTCAACTCATAAAATGCTGATAAATGACCAAAGAGGGGGGGGGGATTAATTTCCACCCTATCGAATTTCTTGTCTATAAATAACGGAAAGATGGAAATTTTCGATTTTTTTTTTTGGATAGCTTCGCTGAATACCAGAATATCCTAATGGAGGGTAAAATGGTGGCTTGAAGTGATTCAATGAAATGTCTACTTTTTATCTTTAAATATCTGGCCTGGGGTGATAATCTGCCGCCACCCCCCCCCCCCCCCCCCCCCCATCAGGCACGCAAGGGTTAATTAATTAACGTAAGGTTGACTTTCAGATGAGTTGTCATGGTTGAAATACACAAGCTCGTCTCCTGTTGCATTTTACTCGGGTAGAGGAAGCGTCATCGGAAAGTGTGAGCTCAACCTAGATGCGTTGATGACTTCTACAAGCACGACCGGGATTTACGTAGATTACGATTGTGCGTGTACCAAACGTTTGATTAATGATGTAAGTATTGATGAGTATAATGACAATTATCACGAGGTGCATCCTCCACCACCATTTACGTAAAATGCCGATCATTTTTCAGAGGTTGGTTCGTGTACCTATATAATTATTTGGGTAAAAACAACCAATTAATTTGATTGCGCATATTTCACTGATAATACGTCCTGCGAATCAATTCCCGTTTTTAAAAGCCGATCTCTCGAAAGTGTGACACAGTTCCATCGGTTGAACTGAGTGAGTTTTCGGGAAGAGTATTTTAATCGGATTGCGTTGCGGGTTGGAAAGTAGTTAACCGTTTTAGTCCATCTTAAAAAAAGAAAGCGCATCCAGAAAAGTAAGACTAATCGGTTGAATTGCGGGAAATTTCGGCAGGAGTGTTTGAATTGAACAGCATTATATTCGTTGGAAAGCAGACAAAGCAGTTAACAATTCGTCCTGGCCTGTATCGTTTTAGTCTACCTTAAAAAATGAAGGCGCACCCATAAAAGTATGTCAACATTTCCCGAAAGGATTGCGGGATCTTCCGTTAGGAGTATTCGAATCGGATACCTGGAGCTATTCGATATTACGTGGTCAGCGCATAAACTCTCTCCACCTTTCCCTCCTTTCCCTCCGCCCGGGCTCTAATAAAGCTGGTCTGCTCTATGATATGCTGGCATAATTTATGAGCCACTTCTGCTGAAAAATAAAGTCGAACTTAATATTTGAATTTCATTTCAGGTCATTAATGAATTTTACCTGTGAAAAACAAAAGTTCAATGACACAACGAGACAAATTTTGGTTAAAGGTTCTTAGTTTGTGGATTCTATTCCATAAACCACAATTTTTCAAAACACAGAGGCTCTGGCTCGGAGAAGCGAGGCATATCGGACACAATTTTTGGACATATGTTTACGGAAAATATTGACTCGAAAAATGCAAACCGTGCATAATTTGGCACATGAGTTTTGAAACATACTGTTTATTGCAATATTATACATATTGTATACAATACCTGCGAAAGTGCGATAATGGAAGTTACTCCCGCATCTTATGATACACACAACAGGCATGACAAGCCTCTGACATTATGCAACTGAAACTGAAGAGGCAATGGCGTTGGAGTAACACGTGTGTTGTCTATTCTAGATAGATTCAGGAAGGAATCAGATCTTAGGAGCAACTCTCTGCGCCAAGTTCTCGCCAGCTATTCACTACAGTCCCTTGGTGGAAATTGTTTATGAGGAGTATCAAACCAAGCTCAACGAGTTCTGATTGGTTATTGATTTAACACGGGCAGTTCTATAATAAGACAACGCCGCATTTATCGGCGAATCGTGAAGACAAAAACCAGTCAATTGCTATCTTGCCAACGTAAATTTGTCGACTATTTTTAAGCTCCATGAAGCATTATTGTGTCGGTAGTCTGGATAAAGAGTTTCCACCAAGGGACTCTAATAACCACCCCTTCTTGCCTTTTTTTTTTTAAAAAAAAATTGTTCTCTCTGGTGAGCTCATCTAAAATGAAATGATCCTTATTCCTAACAGACCTTTTTTGGTGTTGCTCATGTACTTTGTAAAATAAATTATTTCCATGACTTTTCTCATTGGCAGATTAAAGCTTTCTATTTCACAAAGGACTGCTATTCTTGGCTTTTCTGGTCTGTTGTATTGAAGCAAGCCGATTTAAAGAGTCTTTCGATCGGATTACAAGCGTCAAGTGAAGCAAGATTCGCCTTGTCTCAAGGCACGGACGTAGTATTTTACGATGTCTATCGAATTACAACCAGTTTACCTGTTATCACCACTCTGGCGGGCCATTGGAATTCTACGCAGGGCTTTTCTTGGGTCCTTCCTTCAAGCAAATATCAGAGGAGGACTGATTTCCAAAACGTGACTCTTCAAGCAGGAATGACGGTATTAATTTGATCAGTGGAGGCATGTGAAATGCGGTTTATTGATGTACCATCCCCATATTAACCTCTAATTAAGAAAAAAGCACTTGTGACATTTTTGTCTATTTTGCTTTACTTAATGATGGGTGTGGACGTTCCCGTGGTTTGTTTCACAACATTGTTGAGCATCTTCATGAATTTGACTAGACTTGTATGCCACTTCCTATATGGGTTCCAGATTGCTGTTTGTCTCTCCTGAAAAATTAACTTAGATGCACATGCACATACCCTTTTTTTAGGTGCTGTCGCGTAGCAAAAGCACATTTTATGCTATATCGTCGCTGTCCGGATGTATGTGACGCTCGTTGCTCTCGTTTTGTGCAGTCAAAAAGTGGGAGTAAATGTCAATCGATTTTCACGAAATTTTGCAGAAACGTTCACCACTACGTTAGGACAAACTGCACAAAAATTTGATAAGATTTGGTCCAGAAATTTTAAAGTTATCGAGGTGTTATTTTTTGCATTGCATCAGTTTTTCCATTTAGGGGCTCTTATAAATCTACGAAAAAAAATTTACGAACAGACAACAGTCTTATCGAACCCCTAAATAAATCAATAACTTTGCATAAGTTCAAATGGAAGAACAATAACAATGCCCAATAAATTGGTTGCCACTAAATTTGATCCAATTTCTAACAATAATCCTTCGGCTCTCAATAATCCTCTTTTCCTCCTGACTAAATCAGAGAAGGCAAGCCCTCACTTTTCCTTCCTCTTACACTCTTATCGCTGACTTTGAAGATTAAGAAGATTACACATATGAAGTCAATATTCTTGGAGTCTTATGTTCGCAAATGATTTAAAACCCCTAAAAACCTCCTAAACCTAATTAAATGCAAAAGGAGAGCTAGACGCATCTGGTTACACTCTAGAGACCCAGCTAATAAAGTAGAATTAAATAGACTCACAAGACAAGTCAATCGTGAAATGTGGCGTATTAAAAACGAGAGACTAGAAAACTACTTAAAAACATTGGATGCCACTCCTGCTTCAGAATATTCTTTATGGAAGGCAACAAGATATTTGAAAAGGCCTATCATGCATAACTCTCCACTTCTTACAAATGAGGGCAAATGGGCTAAATCTGATAGGGAAAAAGCGGAACTATTCGCGGAACATTTATGTAACGTATTTAAACCGAACTCTCTCCCTCAAGCTAATAAGTCTGATATTACTGCAAACTTATGTGACGATAATTTATTACAAACTGAGGAAACCATTTCTCATTTCTCTTATGGTGAAGTCAATAATGTTATTGGTAAATGTAAAGTCAAAAAAGCTCCAGGGATAGACTTAATCACTGGTCTTTTGTTAAAGCAACTTCCAGACAAAGCTATACATAAAATCACTGAAATTTTCAATGCAATATTAGATTTTAAGTATGTACCTAGTCAATTCAAAATAGCAATAATAATACTTTTTCATAAAAATGGGAAGCCGCATCAAAGTCCTGCGTCCTACAGACCTATTTCACTGCTCTCATCAATTAGTAAGCTTTTTGAGAGGGTGTATATGAATAGATTGCTTAAAGTAGTAGAAACCAAAAAATTAATTCCCTCACATCAGTTCGGTTTCCGTAAAAAACATAGTACAATTGAACAATTGCACAGAGTAACCAACTTTATAGAAAAAGCTTTAGAGAAAGGAGAATACTGCTCCGCAGTATTCCTAGACGTGGCGCAGGCCTTTGATAAGGTTTCCCATAAACTTTTAATTAATATGTTGGCTCAAACTTTACCAGCTTGTCACGTTAAATTATTAAAATCATATTTAGAAGATAGATTCTTTAGAGTTAGAGTAGGGGAGGAACTCTCCGAGCTGAGATCAATTATGGCGGGGGTTCCCCAAGGCTCTGTACTTGGCCCCTTGCTGTACTTGCTTTTTACTTCTGATATTCCTCCCCCGGTGCGGGATAGCATTTTAGCAAAGTTTGCTGACGATACAGCCTATTTTGCTTCACATAAAGACCAAGAAATCGCTACAGATATTATACAAGAAAATATAAATAATGTCACCCAATGGAAAGACAACAAAGATATTAAAATGAACAGTGAAAAAACCATCTTTACAGTATTTACAAATAGGGTCATTAAGAACATTCCAATATTATTTTGTGACAATATCATTCAAATCTCTAACACAGCAAAATACCTGGGCCTAAACCTCGACGTCAAATTAAAATGGAAAGAGCACATAAAAAGAAAAGAATAGAATGCTCACTTAAAGTCCACAAGTTAAACTGGCTTATTGGCTATAACTCTGCCTTAAGCCTAGATAATCGCTTGCTGATCTATAAACAAATTATACGCCCTACGTGGGCCTATGGTTGCCAACTTTGGGGTTGTGCAGCACCTTCAAACATCAAAATCTTACAAACATTTCAAAATAAAACATTACGTAAAATTGTAAGAGCTACTACATTTGAAAGAAATAACGATATACACAGGGATCTGGGAGTAGAAAGTGTAGAGGAATTCATCACTAAAGTTGCTAACCGCTACGAAGCACGTCTACATGATCACCCCAACGATGAAGCCCTTATATTGCTTGACAACTCGGAAGAGTATCGAAGGTTAAAGAGACGCAAACCCTGGGAGTTGGCCAGCCCTAGGTTTGATCTCTAAAATTTTAGCTGCTGGAATGCTATCCAGCACCTTTTAAGCAAATAAAATACTACTCTGTTGTATTTTAATTATCATTTTATTCTAAATTAAGTAAATTATATACGTTTCTCAAGTGTGAGAAGTTTTATAACATAATATCTAATAAAAAAAAAAAAAAAAAAAATGTTCGCAAATTTTTCCAAACAAAATTTGAGGTCTCCTTCGTCCTCATGCATCATTTAAGACCCAACTGAATGTGCAAGCTGCAGAAATACTTAAAATCAGGAACCATTCGAATTGGATGGTTGAAGAAAAATGGAGTTTAAAAATGTTTTTCGGACAGAGGACGTTTTTTTGTGCGTATGGACTGAATAAAGTGCATAGTGAGGCTTGTTCACAGGATCTGTTTTTGTTTTTGTTTTTTTTTTTTTTAAGTGTATGAAAATGATAGTATATTTGTAATTGAGCTGAAAATGAAGGTGCGTTTGGTATTTCCTCCCAAGAATTCCTGTTTTGGAGATGCACTCGTTAAAAGTAGCAAACATAGTCCGGGTTCTGACTTCACAATGTGACGTTCACATTAAAAACTTTGTATTTCCGACCGCATCCCTGGAAGTATGAAGGAAACCTCGAACCATCTGCTCATCTAGTGCATCATTCGCTTCACACGAAACTTAATAATGCAGAAACTTCTCCATACCCTATTAACAGAATTATGAAGTCGTTCGATGGACGCAGACAAATAAGATGTTTGAGTTATTCGTGTTTCCCTGACAACGCGTAGAGGCAATGCCTCAATTTGAAGCCTTTCTGGAAAAAGATCCCATATAAAAGAACGAGTGTGATGTGCTCTTTTACATAGTTGGAACCAGGAATTTTTCCAGGGGGGGGGGGGCTGATCAGTGGCGTCATCTCAGGTCTTGCCATGGGGCAAAAAACCGATGAATTTTTTTTGCCTTTCATGCGTTTGATCCCTGATAACTCAGACCACTTGAGCTCCTTGGTGACCCTTTTTCACTTACAATCCATGCAAATTTCGGGGATCAACACAACGAAACCTTTTTTTTCTTTTTTTTTTTTGCTCCTTGAATACAAGTCTCCATGAAAGCCGCATTTTTGGGACTTGCCAAACCTCATGACCAAATGGGTAAACGTTTTTTGTTTCCAAAATTTGGGGGGGGGGGTTTCAGGGCCCCCATGCCTCTCCTTATTTCTGCCTACACTCCTCCTGAATAATCAATATTGTGATTGAATAGAGCTAGACGTTTATCTAAGGAGCTCACATTTTGTTTCATGAGCCTTTTTCCAGAAAAAGCCTCATTTGTTTTCGCGCCTACTTCATTTAGATTTAAGAAAGAGTCAAATTAGCGTTCAGTTGCTTTAAGCTCATCTGGCCCATTCTTTGTTTCAGCTTGTAGAGCACGACCTCGATGATCCAGAGCTATTTGCAAAGCTCAAAGATTTTCATCATAAAAACAAGAGTAAAGATATTGGCCCTAAGATATTCTCTCAGCTTTGGGGTATTGTGCGAGAAATTCACAACTTCAAGTACTATGCTCTTTATATTATCTTTTTAGAAGCAATTAGAATTTTTGAAATGTCCAGTTTTGAGACGATGTGCAAAGGCAAACACATTCGCAGTTGAGAAATCTGTTTGGACACGGATTAAGTTTTTTCCTATTATCTATTTTGGTTTGGATCGTTTTCCTGGTACCGTTCTTTATCTTTTAATACGAGGTACCAAGACAATTATAAGAACTGACAATGATGTCAATAATTTTTGCGTTCCGAAAGCTTTAGGTTCAAGCCCTGAAAACTGCCCGGGTAAGAATAATGAGCAGAAAGAAGGCAGAATTTTGCTCATACAAATGAACAGAAGTCATGAATGATTATGAGTAGAAATTCAGCTTATATACGCAGGGTGTTTCAGACCACCTATGGCCAGCTTTTCTTGTGGCCAAACTAAGGCAAATATGAAAATTCGGTAAAACACGTGTAACGTATATCGACCCCAAAGAATTCGGGTAAAATATTTTCAGCCCCCCAAAACCACCTCTCGGACCCGTTATTTAGGGGGGTGGGTACCCATTATCTCGAAAAAATCAAATAAAAAGGGTATGTTTTGACATTGGAATCTAATACGGCATAAAAAAATAAAACTGTTTCATCCCAAAGTTTTTTTCTTTCTAAAAACCACCCTTTATTGAGTTAGGAGTGGTTTTCAAAAAAAATTAGGGGTAATCTTTGATTGACCGCCGTGACCCTCCAAATCATTGGATTTCAAAAAACTAAGAAGTTACTGAAAGGGCAGATCAATTTTAGCTTTCTTTTGATGTATCACATGCTTATTTTTTGTGAAAAAGGGTACAAGGCCCCCTCACCCCAAAATTTTGGGGCTGCGTAAAAATTTTCAAATGTAAAGGTATGGCTTGTGATACATCATTTGAAAGGTCTTTAAGAGACGAAAAAAGTGATGCCCCTCACAAGTCGTAAAAACAACCCCCTTCCAAAATGGTGGCCGTTTTAAGGTTTGGGGGCTCAAGGGGGGACCTTCAGAAAAATGATCCAAAATTGAACGATACATGGCTAAAAGGGTCTTAAATAGAGAAAAAGAATGGTTCAAACTGCGAGTCAAACCGACTTTTCAATCCAAAGTTACTGCCGATTGAAATTTAGGGGTGCCTTTTTGGGAAACCCGCAACTACCCCTGAATTTCAATCGGCCGTAACTTTGGATTGAAAAGTCGGTTTGACTCGCGGTTTGAACCATTCTTTTTCTCTATTTAAGACTCTTTGAGCCATGTATCGTTCAATTTTGGATCATTTTTTTGAAGGTCCCCCCTTGAGCCGCCGCCCCCCCCCCCCCCCCCCCCCCCACGGCACGCCACTGTTATTAAGAATCTATGTCCTTTAAGTGGCACGTTTAAGGAAAGGAAAAGAAAAGAAAAGAAAAGAAAAGAAAAGAAAAGAAAAAAAACAAGCAGAGGAACTCAAATTCAATTTATGTATTGGTCAAGTGTGCTGCGATAGGACTATTGTTTCATTTACAATATTTTTGATATTTAGCGATTTAATATTTGTTGTAATCTTTCAGTTCAAGTCTCAGAACATCCATAAAGCCCAAGATGCGGTGAAGTCGCCTCACAGATGATTAGCTTACCCCACCGAACCCCGTTTTTAGCTCAAGACTTGGGTTTCTTACCTAGATATTAACGGAGGTGCATCATTAATTGTTACCACCAAATCATTTTCGATAACCGAGAAAAAAATTATCTTAAAAATATAAGAATAAGGGTGGGAAAGAAAAGTGTCACAAATCCTGCACTTGAAATTGGTTTTAAACGAAAGTGCAAGTGTTTCACCGTGGCTATTGGGACACAGAAATCTACGTAATTGTTTTTTTCGAAGGGATTTAAAGGTTGAAAACGATGATTTTGGACTCGGACCAGGAACCGCGCGCTCCATAGCCCAGCCCCGTACTACTGAGTCAGCCAAGGTTGATGACGTTAGGGCACAGTCTTTGCTTATACAGGGTGTAACAAAACTATATACATTAATTTTCATCTGGCGGGCGCGGCGGCCCCGCCCCTGTCCCGGCCCGAAGAAGCAGCGGAGTGGCGAGTTGAATACTTACTTACTGCCGCTCACCATGATAAAACCACCGACTTTTCCACATTGCGCAGCAATTATCTCGCTTAAAATGCGTCGTATTGAAAAGATGCAATTGACTAAAAATCTTTCTAAGAGTTTTTTCCTCCTATTTTCGTAATTAATTTTCAAATTTTTAATCCGTGACATAACATTTGATCTATTAAAGGTACAAGCTTGCCTGAAAAGTACGGTCAGACTTAATTTCTGAATTTTTCGAGGTCATTAATGGATTTTACACGTAAAATTACCACGACTTACCAATTTTGAAGACATTTGGTTCACAATAGTGGTCTCTATTCTAAAAAAAAACCATACATTTTTTAAAATTTCGGGGCTGTAGCTCAAAAGGGGGGCATTTTCGGACCTATGTTTATAGGAAAAAAAGTCTTAATTTTACCTCTTAAACACGCCCTGAAAATTAATGTTTATAGTCTTGTTACATCCTGAATATGATATGACGCGATGCATTAGATTCAGAGTTTTTGTGTAAAGGAGTGTGCCACTCAACTCAAGTGAGATATTTCAATGGTTACTCTTTAAAGGACTCAATAAAAACGACGAAAGCATCAAAAATCTTTAAATAAAAAAATTAACCAAATCTGAGTGTCTAAATAAAAATATGCACCAATATTTCCTCAAAATCCACGGTACTACACGAATCCGGAGTCTGGCGATGAAAAGCCTGGAATCCTGGTCACCCTAGCTTAATAATAATGATTTTATGGGATTCTTAAATTATGCCTCTGAAACTGCGTGTCGATGATTTTAGCATAAACATAACACTGATAAATAGTTACGGATACGACAAGAGGGAGGACGGGTCTTACGGTGGAATCACAGGATTGTTTCAAGCAAACCAAATTGATTTCGCGCTAAACGGAATCGGAATGTTTTCGTACCGTTGGGATTGGGTAGAATTCAACAACCTCGTTATCTTTCCTTTCAGGTAAGTACCCCCCCCCCCCCCCCCCCCTCCGACACACAAAGTTTTCGCATCACTGACCTCTCAATCAACACAAAATTCATTAATCAGCTCTTGATCTTATGTTAATTTAGCTCAAGTAGGTAAACTTTCCCTTCCTTCACTCTAGGTTTGCTCCCAGCTCCTAATTTGCTTGAACAATTTGGAATGCCAGCTACCTACCTTCTTTGCATTTTCGGTCTTTTAGTAGAAAATGCAGCAAGTGCGGGATAAAAATTGAGACCCTACGCACCCCCTCTCCCTCCGCACTTAACCTACGTCTAATTCACCTAAGCTTAATTGGAAGCTTTTGTTTTCCCCTTCCCTCTCTTTTTCTTTTCCCTTCCCCGTCCACCTCTTTTTCTTTCTCGTATTTTTTTTTTTTGGTTCAAGGGGGAGTCATGCCGCCATTCCACCCTCCCCGGATCCGCCCACGGTTACATGAGCATCATGGGAAAATTTAATTTATTTTTAATTAAAAGTATATTTTATACAAAAGTTCTTTACGATTGTTTTGACTAGGCGGACAACTTAGTCATTCTGATCTTCACTAAAAATCTTGAAGTAGAGCAAAACTGAGATGGACGAGGTAACACCCATAAGCGTATACATATATACATATAACTAGAATTACATACTGGAAGGGGTTTAAGGTGATTCTATGGCAAACTCCCGAAAATTTTAATCTGATAGATGGCGTCACTTGTCGCTGGCTCCGAAAAGAGCCGTTTTTTGACGGTTTTCGGCTGTTTTCTCTGAACACACGAATAAGAGACGAAAAATTGGAATGTCAGCACCTGCTTAATTTTTTGCTTGATTTTTTGAGCCATAAATGGGCCAAATTGGTTCTAAAATAAAGGTGAAAGTATGCAAAGAAAAAAGCCTGTGTAATTTGGAGTTGTATCAGTAAAGATTACAGGTGAAACAGAAACCTGTAATCTTTACTGATACAACTCCAAATTACACGTGATTTTTTCTTTGCATACTTTCGCCTTTATTTTAGAACCAATTTGGTCCGTTTATGGCTCAAAAAATCAAGCAAAAAATTAAGCAGGTGCTGACATTCCGATTTTTCGTCTCTTATTCGTCTGTTCAGAGAAATCAGCCGAAAACCGTCAAAAAACGGCTATTTTCGGAGCCAGCGACAAGTAACGCCATCTATCGGATTAAAATTTTCGGGAGTTTGCCATAGAATCACCTTAAGGCTGGAAAATTTAAGGCACAGGCTGCCAAAAATCTGTAACTTGAAAGCGAAAAATGATAACGTTTTGAAACTAGGTTGAGCATCCATTTTATGAAAAAGAGGGGAAAAAATGAGACAGAGAATTGGAAAATGCTGTTTAATGCATGTACACAAAACGGCAGCTCTGTGAGTTTTTTTAGGTCTGAGATTTTTAACTTTTTACATTTTATGTCAGAGAAACTTTATTCCTCTTTTTTTCCGTCCTTTTTTCACGATCAGGTCCGATAAATCTTTTGTGCCTTTTTCAGGAGCAGTTTCTTCTTTCTGCAGCCACGAAATTTGAACCGTTCATTTATTTTGATCGTTCCATTCAGAGGAGCTGTGTGGTTGACAAGCTTTTTACTGCTCATTTTGGCATTCTCGTTGATTTATACCGTGGCTACTTTTGATAAAAGCTTGAAAATGTCCATTGCTTCGATTTTTTTATACGTAAGCGCCATTCTAAGTCAGCAAGGTGAGTACCTATATTAGTCATCTTCTCTCTTATGTTAGACAATTTCCGCAGCTCAGTGGCGCGGCGTAGAGTGAAACTTACCGCAACGTCACGTCGCCGTCGCGTTGCGTCGTATTTTGCTCATTGAAACCTGCATGTAAAAATGAGGAGTCGTTGGTGAAATACGTAAAGTCCATGAATTAACTTCTGTTCTGTCGGTAAAGGTGTTATTTTTGAAACATGAAAGCAAGTGTTAGATTCGCAAGCTCATCAAGTTTTAGAGGTTGCCTATTGGGGCATTTAAATAAAACAAACCATGGACTTTATGAATGATATCCATTTAATAATAATATCATTATTATCTGTAACGATTATCAAAAAACAATTACTTTTTTTGATGTGTAAATGAAGAAATCGGTAATTTAACTGTAACAACAATACTGTAAGTAGGTAACTGTTTTTGATAATCATAACAGATAATAATGATAACCATGGTTTATTTTATTTAAATGCCCCATTAGGCAACCTCTAAAACTTGATGAACTTGCTTTCAAAGATAATGGGAGGGGAACACCGCCAAACGCATAGTTTCGCGTCAGCGCGGAGAGCTTACGTGCTCAGGACGGTGACATCGGAAGTTGCGCCTTCAATTAGTAGCGTATACCCGAAAGCGGACAAAAAGTTCAAAGCCATTTTTCGCCATAAAAAACGCATTGGAAGTCAAAAATGAAGGAGGTCGAAAATCACTGTTTCTGCTCGTTAAATCTGAATATGCACTTCAATTTTCAAAAAATTGACCGGCAACTAAACATTTTCCAAGATTAGCACCTCCCTGAAACTCCCCTTTAAACTCCTTGAAACGTTTTTCCAACTAGGAAATTGAATTCACACTATAAAAAATACGTCTAGGGACCAATTTTCATTCAATTTAATGCGTTAATTGGTCGTAGTGTTAAAAAAACCAAACAATTTTCCAAACTTTGAAAATCATAACTGAGAAGGAAAGCATTTTATGACGTATGTTCATAGGAAAAAAATGTCTTATTTTGCCTTGAAAAATAGCCTTCTTCATTCTTTCCTTTTAAGCCAGGGTTACCCTGTATGATCAGGGTTGCAATCACAACCCGGCTAGTTGCCGAGACTGCTGGGAACGATCACTTTTTAACATGGCGAACGCGAAGATACCTAAAGTAAAAAACGTTTTAAAATAAATTAGAGAGTTTCCATTCTGATGAGAGTTTTCTGTGGCTATAGCTCTTCAAAAGCTACTCGTGGGTAGCTTTTAAACACGGACAGTTTAACCATGGTTATAATAACAACTGTCAAGTCTTACAATCCTAGACCAACGGCATCACTCATACAGACAGTAAAGTGGAGTGAAAATATAGCAAAAATGATCGCATTAAAGCGGGACAAGAGGAAAAGGTGGCCGACACTAAAGTCTAATTTATCGATTTGGTAAAAGTAAAAGATCAGCCCGCTGGATTAGTCATAATCATATTCATCAGCTATTATTTGAGCCATGGTCGCAGAAATTCCACCTTACCAAAAAGAAATCACAGTTTTTGAGTTTTCCTGAAAGTTTGAATCAAAAGATTTTGCCACAACCCCGCATGCTTCACATTATATTGCGGCAAAAGTTTTGCAACAAACCCATTATGTGTTCTATTAATTTGCTGAACAGGCGCTGTTCTGAATAGTAAATGGCTGAGTGGGCGTTTTGTCATATTTACATCGCTCTGTTTCGGTTACATTCTGTATAACTACTACTCGGGACAAGTTGTGAGTGAGCTCTTGGCCTACCCCCCAACAACAATAACCACTCTTGAGCAGATCGTTGATTCGCCGTTCTTGCTGGCCACTGAAAATTTTACCTTCTTCAGAATCCGACATCGGGTGAGGTCAATGTTCCTTTTCTCATAAACACAGAACACAAAAAATCGACAAAAATTAAGACTAAAGCAAAAGCAAGAATAAAAACATTTGTTCGCTGAGAAAAATTTCCTGTTGCCGTAACAATAGTCTGTTTAATACTGACCTAACCGATCGCTGTAACCGAATTTTAGTAACTGTACCTGGATTTCTGGCTACAGTCACCAAACTCTCCGGTTACTTTAACAAGAATTCCGGTTATTTCAACAATAAAATTCTGTTTTATACTTTGCTAAACGGAATTCTTATATTGAATTAATATAATAAATTTTTCTCATATCCCATGAATTTTTAAAGGAGTTACAAAAATACCTTTAAATATTTTAACCCTTGCGTGCCTAAGGTTTTTTACACTTTTTGATAACGTGGTTGAATTTTTATACCCCAACTCAAAACCATTGCTGATAGCTTAGTTTTTAATATTTTCCAAATCTGTAAACAAAAAAAAAAATCGTCTTGTCCAGTATTTTCTGACGAATCATAGTGTGTCCATTTTTTTAAGCTGTTTGGTTTTTAAATTTTTTGCGAGAAAATTTCCAAGAAAGTGCCTACATAGTCCTAATATTCCAAAAAATGCGAAAAAACGTTCCTTTCATTTCTTTGAATTTTGAAATTTACTGATTGTGAGATGAAAGATAATCCATCAGAAAAGTAATCAGAAACTACGAGGGTCGTTCAGAAAGTAAGATTCCCTATTTTTTTTCTCGACTTCTAATTAAGCTACAAAAAATTTAAACCCAGCATCGGAACCGTCATAAACTGACAACTCCAACGCTTTTTTAAAAATTAAAATCGGACCAATAGTTTCGTCACAATCTTAGTTTTTGTGAACCCACCTTTTTGAATTTCCGTCCACCTCCGATGCGATGCGTGCGCTTCAATTGTACACTAGATTACCTTAGTTCAAAATCAATCGTTGTGATCAAAATCGAAACATGTGATAAAATTGAGAAAAAAATTATGTATGTAACCCTTACCTTTCTTAGCTTTTTTCCACGTAACCACCCTGCACACCGATACACTTGTCGCATCGCGGAATAAGCTTCTTGATGCCCTCTTCAAAGAAACTTTTTGGTTGAGCGCTGAAAAATCCCATAACCGCAGCCTTCAGCTCAGGATGCGTTGCGAATCTTTTGATCCCAAATCTGAGGTTCATGATCCGTTATCTTGATAACTTTAGTCCGTCAAAACTGTTTATCTCAAATGCCGAAAGTTTTTACTCACACAGTGGGCATGAGTGAGCTCGTTACGCAGCGATAATTTTGCTGGAAAAATCATCGCTGGAGGTGGACGGAAATTCAAAAAGGTGGGTTCACAAAAACTAAGATTGTGACGAAACTATTGGTCCGATTTTAATTTTTAAAAAAGCGTTGGAATTGTCAGTTTATGACGGTTTTGATGCTGGGTTTAAATTTTTTGTAGCTTAATTAGAAGTCGAGAAAAAAAATAGGGAATCTTACTTTCTGAACGACCCTCGTACATAAAGTTAGGTTTACAAAATTACACGAAGAGCAATTTTTTCTCCTCCAAACTGAACGAAAATACATATTGATGCCCAAACGGGGAGGCGGTGATTTTTCACTCCATCTTGCTTATAAATACGGGAAAATTTCATGAGCATTTCCAATTTTTCGCAAAAAAACCTCTAAATACCCTAGTGCAGGAATCATGGGCGGATTCAGGAATACGTCCGTCTCTCTCTCTCTCTCTCTCTCTCTCTCTCTCTCTCTCTCTCTCTCTCTCTCTCTCTCTCTCTCTCTCTCTCTCTCTCTCTCTCTCTCTCTCTCTCTCTCTCTTCCCATTTGAACATGTGAGTTAGAAAAGGATAGCAGAGGGGGGCCATCATGTGCCTTTAGCCTAACTCTGTCTTTTTCTAATACACGCATTCAAACGGGAGGAGAGAGAGGCAGACAACAAATTCCTGTATCCGTCACTGGCAGGAATACACGTTGAATGTGCATTGCAATGTCAGCATTTTATCAAGGTACAGAAAAACTGGCTTAGCTCTTCCAATTTTGTCGCTCAATTTCGCAGAGTCCAAAATTTTCGTACATTCCGGGATTGGGGCGGAAAGTGAACGAGACTGGAGGATATCTGCAGGTGGAGGAGGGAATCCACAAGATTCGGAGCTCTGTGTACGCATTCGAAACTGAGGACACCAAGGCTTATGACGAGATAAATAAAGTTTTCTCCGACTCGGAAATTTGCTCATTGGGCGAAGTGCCGATGCCCGTTGTTGATTCCTACATGGCTTTCAAGCATCGTTCACCGTTCAAAGAATTCTTTTCACTCTCGTAAGAACAATACAATTACTCTTTAATTGATGGGTAGTGCAGTGACTAGTGACTACCTGCTCTTGCGAGTTGGCAACCGTGCAATCCTTCAATTTACATTTACAAGGGGAGCACGGTGGGCTGTAAGAATACCGAAGTGCAAACAACCCTATTTTTGACGATGATAGGTCATTCTTATGACTTTAAGGAACTAATTCTCGTTGAAATTAAAATAATGGAGCTGTTGCAAACTTTTGCTTCAGGCTTATTAATAGTTAAATATGGGGTAATACCCTGTAAAAATAACGATTAGCGCACTAAAAAATCACGAAATCCACTCCTAAACTCACAAAATGCTTTTAAATGCGAGGCCGAAATGGCGGCCGAGGCCGCAGTTTTCTTATGGCAATTGTATGCTTCTTCTTCTTCTTCTTGTGTGGTGTTGCGAAAACACCTCGTGTAGATGGCGCTGATTGAAGATAGGGAACCCCAATGAAAACCGCGGCCCCGGCCGCCATTACGGTCTCGCTTTTAAAAGCATTTTGTGAGTTTAGGAGTGGATTTCGTGATTTTTTAGTGCGCTAATCGTTATTTTTACAGGGTACTACCCCATAATTAACAATTAATATGCCTGTAGCAAAAGTTTGCAACAGCTCCATTCTCTGAGAGTTTTTTTTTTTTTTTTTTTTAATCATTCTCATTCGGGGAAATTAATTGTTTGTATTTAATCCATATCTATCCTAGTTGTAAGCTCTGCTATGAGACCGGGAGACCCTCTCTTACATTTCTGTTTATAGAGGAAAAAGAAATGAAAAGAAGTAGAAGACCATACACAATATCCTAAAATTACACTATACAATAAAACTGTAATTGTAATAACAATCTGGTCTCTGCAAGAGGATGCCAAAAAGAACCAGGCATATTCATTCAAAAACACCCCAATCCAATGTTTTTGAAGTTGCCTGAAACAGAGGTGAGACACTGTCTCACTTGTCTCGTGGGCGGACCCAACAATTTGGCAACCATGCATTCTTCCCCTTTGAATGTATGAGAAACAAATTGATTCTTGAGGAGGCCATGGACCTTTTACTGATCGATTGTCTCTCATAAATTCAAATGGGAAGAATCCATCCTCAGTTGTTAAATTGCGGGATTTGCCTTATCTGACGAGCCACCACTGGTTCACACTGGTTTATTGGCACCAAAACCACTCTACCCGGAAGAGTTCATATTTTGTTTCCTTTTTGTTTCCTGGATAGAGTTTTGATTACAAACGAGCGTGGCCTGTTGAATAGGCTGACCAAGCAATGGCGAACTGCAAAACCGGTGTGTCGGGGCCCCACCAGCATTACTCCGGTCGATCTTGAAAATGCATCCATCGCTTTCCTGATATTACTCTCTGGCGCCATCTTAGCCTGCATCATTTTCACAGTTGAAGCAATCTTCATGAGGAGGACAAGCTCTTCCAAAAAGCCATTAAGGGGTCAAAATCAATTGATTTCTCCATAAAAGCTCTAAGTAAATTATGGAATCAAATCAGTACACCAGAAGTAAAATCAATACAATTTTTTTTCCCGTTTATCATCTATATGCTTGTTTCTACTCCTCACCTCACAACTTACTTTCATCAACCTACATCCATCAACATTATTTGTGTCGGGATATGAAAAAATGAGGGGGGGAATTAAATAACTGTATTGCTTATAAAATATTTGCAGTCGATGTCATGGAATTATCTTCTATTTTGCCGTTTTTTAAACTTAAAAGCCGCCTCTTAATAATGGTGCAAATGATCTCTTGGAATTTTTTGCCACAGCGTTATGGAAGGTCCTTCACCATTTGTAAAATCACTTGAAAATAATGGTGAGAACATCGGAAAGTTCTGAAATTGATAGCGGTCGAATGAGCGTGTGACAGTGGGGGTGGGGGAGTCCCATCTAATTGCAGCTTTCCCTATGATCAGGGCTGCCGTTTTGCGTAGAATTAATGCTATTTTTCAATTCACCGATGATTCCACCGGTTGAGAAAAGATTACACAGTTCAGTTCAGTGCATGACTGTAATAAACTAAAATACTCGGATCTGTAATCTTTTCTCAACCGGTGGAGTCGTCGATGACTTTAAAAAACTTGCGGATATTTTAATTAATCAACGGATTTTCCATCGATTTAGGAAAGATTATAGATCAGAGTATTTTCGTGTATTACAGTCATACACTGAACTGAACTGTGTAATCTTTTCTCAACCGATGGAACCATCGGTGAATAGAAAAATAGCATTGATTATACGCCAAACGGCAGTCCTGCCTATGATAAATCATTCTTCTCAGCATAGACAGCTGCAATTAGATGGAACTTCCCCACTGTCACACGCTCATTCGATCGCCAACTTGTAATTTTTTAACAAGTTTATTGAGTTTGTGAGTCATTTTTGGAACTTTCTGAGGATCTCATCGTCATACTTTCAACTTTAACGCCGTAGCAAAAATTTGAAAAGACTCATTAAAAACAAGGTCCATAGAAACAGATTAGTTTGATAGCGCTGTATATAGTCTCTGTGATCAAATCGGGAAACCTTGATATTTACACTGGGGCTAATTTTTTGATTTGATGCATGCGATCCCATTACGGCTGAAGATTACAGCGCTATCGAACTGACTTATTCAATAATTTTACTACCAGGTTACCATAAGAACTCAAAGTTGTAACTCGCTCAAATTCAGTGAGTAGTTAAATATTCGTACTCAGCGGTGTTCATTTTGCCTATCCCGGTAATTGAAGGAGCACGATTAAACACAAGTTCACACATGTTAAACATTTGGAGTATACTGTCACTGAGGGTTCGAGATACAAAATCAAATGACTCGGGCGTGGTATTGAATGGGTTAAACGGCCGTGATTAATACATTAGCAGTAAACGCTTGCATCAGCTTCATCAACAAATCCGTTTCCAAATTTACTAGGGCAACATTCCAAACTGTAGATTCGCTTTTACTTTAAATCCTGATGAGATAGTGAACAATTAAAATGTAAACAGTTTGACTTTAATTTAATTTTAACTATCCTTAGTAGATCGGATTGGAAGAATTGCCCCCCCCCCCCCAACCACCAAAAGGGTTCCCTCCCATACTGTAAATCGTGTGTGCTTATTTACAGTGGCGTACGCAAGGGGGGACTAAGGGGGATAAAGCTCCCCCCTAGACCTCCGATTTTTAGGGTTGGAGGGGAAGGGGGAACAATTTTCAGTCAAACGCTCATCAGTGCAAGCCCCTTCCAAAAAATCCTGCGTACGCCACTGCTCATTTATATGGTACTGTGCTCGTATAAGAAGTAAGAAACCATTTCTAACCGCAAACAGCAACGCCAAGACGTAAACCGTCGAAAGCTTAATAAATATATTATAAGGTAATTTTCTTATCAAAACCTATTCCGATTCCGTGATTCAGCCCAATTTGCGTTTGAAGATAGTCTCAGTCACCCATCTTATTTTTCTAGCCCATTCCCGTGCTACCTTCTTGTTGTGAGTGAACAAAGTGACCATATAGTATGAGAAAAAGTGTTCTTTTCTCGCAACAGCTCAGTTCCAGTTATTTACACCTTAGCTCCTTTCCGTTTTTATAGCCGGACCATTCTACACGTATAGGTAAGTACTGAGAAAAAAGATACCGATATTTACCCAATGCTAAAGCTATACACTGAGAGAAGTCACTTCTTTAAAAACAAGGAAACACGTTTACCTGTGACAGCTTTCCTTCCGCGAAGAAAAGTTCTGTTGCATGAAGGAGAATTACTATCACAACAAGGAATCTTTTACTTGTAGCAGTAGAAATTTTCCTTGGGTTAAACGTCCCCTTAGTCAATATTTCACTGTGCAGTTTCTTTAACACAAACTAAATACACCTTGGATTAAAAAAATAATTCTCTCGGTGTAATATTACATTGAAAAATGGAGGGGAAATTACTCCAACTTTGCTGGGAATTCAAGATCAAAAGTTGAATCAGATATTTTTCTATTATGGAAAATTGCCAACGTTTTGCAAACTTTTGGTCTTGACTTCCCGTGAGTTGAGGCATTCCTAAGACTTCAGGTGTATTTTATTGTATCGTAAAAGTGCTAGATGTGCTGATGCGCTTAGTATTTTTCGATGCAATATCAGTCCAACCGTTCGGTTAATATCAAAGAAAGACTTTTTTCTCAGTTTACAAATTAACTTTAAGATACGCTTAACATGATTTTGGTCATCGATACATCGTTTCGATTCAAACAGGATAATTTTACCTCAAAGTTGAAGCCAGCCTGACGACATAAGTAAGTTGTTAATAAATTGTATTTTAATCTTCATTATGTAGGTTACTCTGTATCAAAACGCCCCAGTGACAGCGCGGTTTGTGAGATGCGATTTATCGATCGATGTAACTCAATGTTCTCTCCATGTAAGGAGAAGAATTGATGTATTTTTGGAATTGGATTGAAATTTAAAAAAAAAAACAACTTTCTGCACTGGTTCAGGTAGTAGAAATATGACAATCGGTCTCTTATAAGTCGTGACCTCTTTTGAATCAGCATATTCTGCTGATATGTGTTCTGTTGCTAAAATACGATTTTTAGGCTCCTGAGGGCACGTGTCTCCGTGCTCCTGGCATACCACTGCCTATGTTCCAGGTTTTGTGCCATGAAGGCCTTGATAGGCCTTCATAGGAACGGATTTTTGGCTTGACGTATCTCAGGAGTGGAGGGGATAAGTCCAGTCTGGGGGGACTGATTAGACTGATTTAGACTGATTAGAGGGTGAGTAAACCCCAATTTTCGGAATTCCCTATGTCTCCTCTATTCCAGATTTTCGTATCAATTGTGCCCCGAGCTTTTAAACAGAGAAAATAAAAGAGGAGAAAAGAGACTTATTGATGTGACAAAGGATTGGAAAAAAGACAAGTAGCTTAGTATCGTAATTCGTAAAAAATTGATTTGGCTCGACAGCAAAGCGACACAATGGGTCTGATGCAAATTTTTGCTATAGCTTTGTGGAGGGTTTCTTTTTATGTAAATTTACATGAAAATAACGTTGATAGCGTCAGAGAGTTCCGAGATTCACTCACAAAATCATTAAATGCGTTAAACAAAATTACTAAATGCCAGTTGAGTTAGAGGGTGACAATGAGGGGAAATCTCAACTAATTGCAGCTTTCAATGATGAGAAAATTGGTTCATCATAGAGGAAGCTGCTATGGGGCTGTTGCACGCACTTTTGCTGCAAGGATTTAAGAATTGATCCAGTTGTAAAAACCTGAAAAAAAGAAGATGGCAGCACTAAAAACTCACGAAATCCACTCCAAAACTCATAAAATGCTCTCAAATGCACGATCGTAATGGTGGCCTCGAGCAGTAATTATGGGAGATGCCTATCTTAATGTCGCCACTCTCTTTATGCTGTCAAAGAAGATTCACAGAATAATCAGGCACCATAGTAGGGGTCATTTCACGGAAGATGGCAGATGAAAGCTCAGGTTTTTTGCACCGTTTGTACGCTTGCGCATCGAAATTAGTGCTTAAAAACACAGATATTTCTAATACTATAGCTAGGTGTACTCGAACTCAAAATAAGATGGCATTAGAAGTCTTTGCAAAAACAAAAAGTTTCTGACGCAGTAAACAAGGCGATCCTTCACCTGCCAACTCTCGTGAAATGACCCTTAGTAATCTACAGCCCATCAATGGTACCGGTACCCGTACGACACCTGGTGAGTCACCAGTGGTGACACCGGTGTCAAAGAAAATTCATCTCTCATTGGTTACTTCTTAATGGAGTTACAGTATATTATTAGATGGTAGTATCCCAAGATTAGTGCCCCCGCCGCCATTACGCTTGCGCATTTGAAATCATTTTATGAATTTAGGAGTGGATTTGGTGAGTTTTTGCAACCGTCGTTACTTTTGCAGGTTTTTACATCTAAATCAACCCTAAAATCGTTTACAGCAAAAGTGTGCATTGTGCAACAGCTCCATTAGATTGGACTCCCCCATTGTCATACGCTCAGTCGACCGACATATTGTAATTTTGTTAATTAAACGCATTATTTCTTGAGTTTGAGAGTGGATTTTGAAACTTTCTGATGCTCTCAACGTTATTTTTAAGTGATTTTGCACTGAAATCGATCTTCCATGACGCTGAAGTAAATGTGTCAACAGACCCATTTTATGGCATTCTATGTACCTATACCCACTATCAAATAACACAAAGTTTTGGCAGTTAAGAATTCGAAATAAAAGTTGCGAATCCTCGTCTAATCAAATCAACTTTCTGCTCTCCGAATGCATTCTTGATTGTCAAAACTTTTGCTTTTGCTACTAATTATACAACCCATCGGTGATTTAAACCGGTTGCGAAGCAAAAACTACTGATTTGAGTGTTTAGTTTTGCGGCATTGGTATTACTTTCTGACTGTTATGTCATCTTTGCTTCAACTGCAAGCAGAGGTGGCTTGCTATTTGGCAACCATCCCAATTTCCCCGTTTAACCTCAGGTAAAACAATCGTTTCTTGAGGAGGCTGTCAGCCTTCTGGAGAATCGGTTACATTCGATTCAGATGGGCTTGATAAAAAACATTGCTACCAAAATTCGCACGAAACCGTTCATTGATCGATGTGATCACCGATAGAATTTAGAATGTCACTAAATATCCGAAAAATGGCTGCACTGATAAAAGTCAAATTTTTTGTAATCCAAACCTTTTAAATGCTTTGACCTAGGTATAGGTTTGGTCGATTCTTGTAAACTGATCTCTCCGGATTGAAATAATTGCGATAGTGTTACGCAGCAGTTATCTTGGGATTAAAAGCCGTTACTGAAAAATATTGCGAGCTCATAATCGACAATGGAGTGGTTACTTGGATATTTACTGGTTCTCATTTTTCCCCTCAAAGATATTTCAGGACACTTGGATGCTGCAATGGTCTCGGAGTACTTCAAGTATTTGAATGTTAATACCGTGATACTTCTTACGTGCTCCCCCAAAGGTAATCATTGGAAGTAGGTTCGGAATTTTATCGAGTGATCGGATGCAATAGCTTTATACTGGCGGCCAAAGAGCAAAATTCATGAAATTTAATAATTTGAAATTTTATGCGAAATTTCGAGAATAAAACTGATAAAAATTGAAAAATTACTCTAAACCATCGGTAAAGCACCAGGCATAAGAAAAAAAAAAACTTTTATACTTTTGCGTTATTTCAATATCAAATTACGTATGAAGAGAAAAAGAGGCAAGAAGAGTGGTTGAAAGGTGACAGGCAACCTCGAATATTTGAAAAACAGAGTTGTCAGTTTGCTGTCGAGGTAAAGAAAAAATAGAGTAAAAGAAACTCCGCGGAAAAAAAAAAAAAAAACTCTGCCATTCGTTTTGATACATTTGGTAAAAATAAATATCTATTGACGTGACTCTTGATTTTTAAGAACAATACAGATTCAGGTTCTATCATGAAAACAAGAGCGTAGTCACTAACAGATTTGAATCTTCTATGCCCACATTTTCCGTAAGAAGTAAGTCATCAAAAAAAGGAATTGAATGATGAATTAAGTCTTCTTCCCATATTTTTTACTGCAGGGAGAAAGAGAAAGTATCTACTTAGTACTCTATATTAGCCTACTGGATTATGAAGACCTTCATGTAAATTTCGATTTCCAGATGAATATTTCTGGACAAAATATGCCTCTGTCGGAGACGTTGCTTTTTACACTGGGAGAGAATTGACGTCCAAACTTTGCGAGCTCAGCGCTGATTTTGTTATGGTTTCAACGCATAAAATTGGAATCTACGTCGATTATGATTGTGACTGTGCGGCACGTTTTATGTCTGAGGTAATATAATCACCCTGTAACATCGCGTGCGATTTGAAAACATTACCTACGTTATGCCATTTACACCCATGAAAAATATTAATCTATATTTTGAAGGTGCAGTGATCAGTGGACGCCCTCAAATGTGAATATTTTTTTGGTTTTAAATGGACAAAATAAGGCGTTGCCAGATTTCTCTTCACTCCACTGTACCAATTTTCCTATTGCATAAAGTAGACCTATAAATAGATAGATGGACTGAAAGTAAAGTAACTATGAATAAAGTCTAATTTGAGCCAGGTATATGATATTCGACACACATTCTTTGCAACGGTTCTGATACAAACTTTTGCTACATGTGTTCAGAGGGTCTATATCCTGCCGTGAAATCAAGTGAAAATCTCAATAAAAGCATTGAAAAGTCTCATCTAAATTTACTCAAAAGCTCACAATAAATGCGTTCGACAAAATTACAAGATGGCGGTCGAATGAGCCGGTGGCAATAAAAGAGTCCCATCTAATTTCAGCTTTCTATGCTGAGAAAAGTGATTCATCATAAGGGTATAGCTGCATTATATGTGCCTGCCCCATTGTGACCATAGTGAATATTCCATGGCTCCTTCATCCCCATTCCTTTTGACTCTTCTCCCTCCAATTACCATGAGTCGAGACCCACTCATTCGATCGCCATATTGTAATGAATAGACACAGCGCCCATGACAGGGCTGACTTTTCACAAGTCACTCATCAAACTAGTTGCAGAAGAATTGGATCTAATCCAAATGAAACTAAAGTTTATTTTAAATCTGTGAAGACTTCAATTAATTACCTACCATTCAAAGGGTTGAAGATGACCGATTACCCAGTAATCGTGTAATCGATTACACACAGCCTATATTTGCCCAACTCTGATTAATACGTATCATTGGGCCACAGTTACAAGCAAATTAATTAGTCTATTGTTTTTTATTTTATTTTTTCTCATTATTTCTTTGTCTTTCGGATCTCAGGCGAATTCTTTGAATTTTATCAAGGACAGCAAAACATGGCTTTTCTGGTCCGCTGGATTGAAAATTGAGGATCTAGAATCCCTTCCTATCGGACTGCAACCTTATAGCGAAGCAAGATTTGCCTTGCGAGAGCAGAGCACTAAGTCTGGAATTGCATTTTACGATGTCTACCGGATTAGTCTTGAGAGACCCGTGGTCATTACAGTGGCAGGATCTTGGGACTACTCAAATGGAATATCCTGGAACCTCCCTTTGAGCAAGTATAAAAGAAGAGCTAATTTTCGAAATGTCACCCTCAATGCTGGATTAACGGTACTTTCATATCACTTAGACTGTGACCGTGGGGGGGGGGGTGCCAAGATGCGAGGTTGGAGCAGGAATATTGAGCGAGGTTGGCTCAAAAAATAATCCTTTCGGGTGAAAACTGCGAGGTCTTTGTGAGACGAAGAACCGTGATGAATAACAAATTTCGTTACTGCTGATCGATAAAAAACACGAAATATTGGGTTAGCCAGTTGTATAGTGATCAGCCAGTGATAGAGCTGGTAACTTACGGTACATCGATTTCTTTGCCCCTTAAAAGCTTTAAAAAAATCGATTTATTGGGGTTCGAATTGAAACTCGAAATAATCGATACTTCTGTATATATAGGCTCAGATAGGAGAATTACGATAGTTGATTTTCACGTGTGCCGTTTCACAGTGGATTGAAAAATGGAATTTCCGGGACACAATTTTACTCATAAAAATGAAGATTATGAACAGGAAATTTATTGCAAAAATACCTTAAAAGTGTGTCAAACCGTTCATTTTGGAGCTTAAGAGGTGTAAACTAACATGATTTTTAATCAATATTAAAATCGATATCAATATGAAAATGATTTTGAAGTAAAAAAACCACAATTTTTCATGTCCAGAAAAATCTATGTTTCAATCCAGTGTGCATGTCATTGCGGTTTTGCTCTAAACAAAATATTCAACTAAAATCACTCATTCCATCCTCCCGCCATAGTTTATCATCCATAAAAATTTTCTAAGAATAGGTTCCAGTTATTAAAACTTGTACAAGTCCGCAGATGTCTATCTAAAGGGGGGGGGGGCTTAGTGACAGGGGTCTGACACATTTATGAGGTGCCCCCAATAGAGGGTTTTAGTAATGACGACTGCCGGTGATGAGCGTTCCAAACAAAGCCGGTTTGTCTCTCTCGCTCTCACGCGTGACCCCTATGTACTGTCATCTCATTCTAATTTCAAAAATCGTATGTAGAGACTTGTTTTGTGAAATTTTATGGCAGAAATGAATTCCTCGAGGCATTTTAATGCAATTTTGATAATAATATGTCGTAAAACAAAGGCCCTGTATACGAATTTTGGAACTAGAATGAGATGGATATACGTGGGGGTCACGGGAGAGTTAGTGAGATAGTTTGGAGCGCTACGCGAGTTGTATCATAATCGATTCCGACCGATGAGTGCATTGTTGTGGTTGTTGGCTAACCGTTGACTCGGCACTAAAACCGTCTATGGGCACCACATGGGTTTTTCAAGGAGAGCTCAGAGCCCCCTAGCCACTCCTTATTATTACGGCGCTGGAGTGCCCCCGATGTCATTTTAAGCCAGGAGCTGCCATTTTGCTTATCTAAAGTAGACTGTTTTGAAAAATGGATGATTCCTCTGCGGATGACAAAAATATTACACTTCAGCAGTCTGACTATAACGCACGGATTGTAATCTGCATCTGTGAACGTTTTCCAACCAATATCGGTCAATATCAAAATTCTTTCAAATTTTAAAGTTAACAGTGTTTCTGTCGATCGCAGAAAAGATTACAGATCAGAGTTTTTCCAAGGGTTATTATGGTCACTTTGCTGACCTGGACTGTGTAAACTTTTTGTCATCCAGTGCGGTGGAATCATTACAGAGAGTTAGCAAATTCCTTTTAGAATCCGAAAAATCAAAAAAGCAGCCGTAGTATCCGTGTTCATTTAAGTGCATTCTTCTCGCCTTTCTTCCAAACTTATTTTATGTGAAAATACGCCGATTTAAAGATTATAGATCATGACATCAACGATCCAGATTTATTCACGAAATTAAAAGATGTTAATTTGAACAAAAACAAAGACACCACGCCACGGATGTTTGCCTCGCTCTGGGATCTTATTCAAGATATTCATCAATTCAAGTAATTAAAATAATGATATTTAATACTTTTTAATTCCACAGTCTGGTATTTTAATTTACTACCAGACCCTCTCGCATTTAAAATTAGCTCTCATTGCACCCATTTCCCAATGTATTTTGTTTTTCCATTTATTTTGTTTTTTTGCATTGGTTGGTCAACGTTTTTTCAGTAAGCACAGTTTATGAACACCACAATTTCTAACTACCCTGATTAAAGTGGAAGGGAATTTTTTTTCGTGGTTCCTATACTGGTGAGAAATTTGGATGGTTAATTTTCTTACAGTGAGATGGGGAAAGACTGCTGGGCTTTTTAGTATCTACTTTTTATACTCTCAATTCACTGTCATATGGTGGTTATTATTCACGATTAGATGGGCATTGTTTCATCATCATAAGGGCTTCACAATATATGAACCATTTATGAGTACCTAAACCATTGAGGTATCATACGTTGTATCAATGTGACAATAAGCCTCTTTCCTACAATCCGTGCCCATGAGAAACTGTGAGTGAGACAAGGACAAAACATGAAAGACTTCCCTCGATATAACTGCAATTATAAATTGAGGAATTTGGTGCTAGAATGGTACTTCTTCGTTTCAGTGTTTCATTATCTCCTTTCCTACTTTGTTTTTTTAAAGGAATGCCAGAACGTAATTTTTCTAGGTGAATTCACCAAAATACCCAGAAATCATGAATGATTTCATTAAAATTGCAGCATGATACAACTGTTCGTTTTCCTTTCAAAGATAAAACAAACTGAGGAGATAATGGCACAAAAGCTGTAATGGACAAGTGCCCTTCTCGCATCGAGGTCCTCAATTATATTGTGTGACGTTTCGGAACTTACATGTCAAAGCGTTTAAACGTACGAGTAGGTATTTTAAGGAACGTGGATCCAATTGGTCCAGTCAAATTTGCGAAAATAGCTTATTTAGACTTTAGTAGCATGACTTTACATTTGAACTGTGGATCCGATGTCTTAAAGGAAACCCTGAGAGAACGAGTGAGGTAGAACTTTTGTTATCGGATCAAATGTTTTTCAGGTCATCACATAAAAACGGTCTATCATCGTTGCCCGGAATGCCCGGGTTACGATTGACAGATTGCACATTTTTTACGATTGACAGAGTTGCCTCATATTGCACGGTTTTTCATCAAAAGTTGACGTTTGGACGCATTTGTATAACATTTTATAAACGTGTATAAATTTGTATCAATTATTTCGTTCTTTCTTCCGCAGCATTAACACAACATTATTGAGAAATTACGGATACGACAAGAAAAAAGATGGCTCGTACGACGGGCTTGTAGGTTTACTTCAAACGGGATCGATCGACATTACCGTCGGAGGGCTTGGTATGTTGTCCTATCGTTTGGATTTGGTAGATTTTACCAACTTTGCAGTTTGGCCTTGGAGGTAAATCCAATTTATTTTGTACATAGTTCGAAACATTTGCTATGGATAGGCTGATGAAAATGCCTACCTTCACTATTTCATCCATTATTTTGAAATATTTTGAAATTTTGGACAATAAACGTCCGTTTATACGCTAATATTTTTTAAAAAAATGCATGGTGCGTGTAATACCGATCACCAGAGGCCTAGTTTAGACCTTATTTTGAGATTCCAATTTAATCGTCTTAGCACTAAAGAAGCCTAAAAAGACCTAAAAATGTCCTAAAGGGGACGATGTGTATGCGGCTCGAAAGGATATTAAAATAAGATCCATAGTTAGTTTTGAACATTATCCTGTAATTCTTACAATCATGTTCAATAAGCGATATACAGTGGCGGCTCTTGCAATTTGGAACCAGCGGATCCTCTCTATATTTGAACCTATGTGAAATAATCGATCTTCAGCAGGTTCAAAGAAATCGATATTTTTGTAAGAGTTTATATGCCAAAACGAATGGTTACTAAGTTACGCTAGCTGACACTGGCGATACAAATTCAGCCAAACCTCGCGTTCTCCACAAGCTCATCACAAGCTCCTATAAACAATGTAGATAGCTAACAATTCCTTCACATCGGCACGTGGTTTTGCCTATTTTAGAAATTGAAGGCCACTTGTCTCAAAAAAATGTATATAAACTCGTAGATATTTATCAAGTTCGAATATTGTGATCGCATTTTCCTTTCTTCGTGTGTCTTTAATTGCTTCAGGACCTGCTTCTTTTTTCTACAACCACGAACGCTGAACCGCTCCTTTCTTCTGATCAACCCGTTCAGCGGATCAGTATGGTTTACTAGTTTCCTGATACTTTCAGTGGCATTTGTATGCATCTATGTTGTGGCCACATTTGACACGAGCGTAAAAATGTGTTTCGGCTCAATGACTCTGTATTTGAGTGCCATCGTGAGTCAACAGGGCAAGTAATTTATTGGCTGGAATAAGTCTCTTTTTGATAATCAATGTGACATTAAAAAAAAAAAAAAAAAAAAAAATCTTAATTCATTTTCTTGTTTGTAATAAATGAAACCAAATACTTAGTTCTTTGCGCTGAAAACAAAGTGCTGGATTTAACTCTTTTTTAGTTAAAGTATGGACGCCACTTACAATTGTTATTTTGACTGTTTAAATTAGTTAAATTAACACGGCACAGAGGTAAATTCCTATTATGCAAACCAATATTTATTTTGCATTGAAAAACGTAACAAAGATTCGAGTAAGACAGGAGGAACGTTTTCAATAAGGCTTGATGAAAAAAACAAAAAAAAAAAAAAAAAAAAAACAGAAAAAGGCTTTGATAGCGCTGACAAAATCTTTGGTAGAAAAAGACCGAGCAAAATACTTTATTAGAGCTGACCGAATTTTTTGGAATCCAAACTAAAGGATTTTGCTGGGTGAACTGAATAAGATTTGGTTGGCTCAACCGAACTCTTTTTTTCCAAGATAATTTTTCTACGAAAGGTTTTGTCAGCGCTACCAAAGTGTCTTTTTCGTTTTTCTTCTGCGTGTAAGGCGCTATACGACTCTAACTCGTATTTGAATAGAAGCATGTTCTGCAGGATAAAGAAATAATAGTAATTAAAAAAAAAAAAAAAAATTATGTATTTCCAACATTTATAACTATTTTACTCTTTCAGGAGCTGTGTTGAATAGTCAGTGGCTGAGCGGGCGTTTCGTAATATTTACGTCCCTTTTCTTCGGTTATATTTTATTGAATTACTATTCGGGGCAAGTTGTGAGCGAGCTCCTCTCCCATCCACCTACAACTATAAACTCTATTGAACAAATGCTTGATTCCCACTTTCTCTTGGCCGCCGAAAATTTCTCCTTCTATTTAGCTCGTTACCGGGTAAGATTGAACTTTATATAAAGCTCAAAAAAAAAAAAAAAAAAAAAAAAATCCTCCTCTAAATTTACACTTTGAAAGAGGCATCTTCAGCGTCACTCTCTGACAATTAATAGATCTGTTGCTATTTTTACTACTGCAGTATAGAGCTTCAATTATTGTGTAAGTAAACATATTTAATCATAGGGTGCAATGAGGCTCTTGCTAATTTTTGATAAAGACGATTGAATAGTAATTCTTGAGTAAAATTCAGCGAAAATTGCGATGATCACACGGAAACATTACGAAATTCACTCACAGACTCCCAAAATGACTTTAAAATTAAAGGCTTAGTGGCGAAGCTATACGCAGGTCCCATGGGAGATTCCTATCTAATTTGAGGCTATCCTGTGGGTTATTATCGAGAGAGCGACAAAATAGACAGGGAATCCCACGTGACAGTTACGTAGCTCCGCTATTTAAGAGCAAAGATAGCGGAGCTACATAAGTGTCATGGAGGAGGAGGGGGTTCCTGTCCAATTTGTCACTCTCTCAATAGAAAGCACACAGAGCATAGACTCAAATCAGATAGGAATCTCCCATGGTAGGTACTTACGTAGCTCCGCCATTAAGCCTTTAACTTAAAAGTCATTTTGTGAGACTGTGAATGAATTTCGTAAATTTGAAAATGCCTCCCGGCAGGCCGGTAAGACGAAGTAGATTCCATGCTTGGTTAAATCATTTTTTCACAAATTTAAATATAGGTTATAATTTTTCGCTGAATTTTTCTCTGAATTTTTCTTTTTTATTTTATCAGCTGCTCAAAATCCAAATATGATTGTGAAAAAGATTATATTACCAACAGAGAAATGTGTAATCCTTACAATGCAAGTGAGAAATAAAAGCTAGGTTATATAAGTTTTTCACAAATTTCAATAAATAGGTTATGTTATGATTTTCTTTGAATTATTCAATTTTCTTTTTTTTTTATCAGCTGTTCAACATTTAAATAAAAATGACCATGAGAAAAAGATTATAGTACAAAGATTGAAAAATGTGTAATCTTTGTAACGGTAATGAGAAATAAATCTGAATAGGAGCAGCTGATAAAACAAGAAAATAAATAAATAACGTACCTAAGCAACAGTGTACGTGTAAAACAAAGAAAGAGCAATTATACCAATACGCCATCCTTGTCTTTCACTTGTAAAATCCCATAAGAAACTAAATAGCTCGTAAAACACGTAAAACACAAGGAAAATTCAAGGCAAAGAGCATATGAACTAAAAACATCCTCCACGATATATACTAAAATTTTTGAAACAAAAAACAATTTCTTCATATAAAACACTGCCAAAAAACCCGAAAAACACATCGCTATAACTCGCTTACAACGCAAAAAACGAAAAAATGACTCGAGTAAATTAACTTATTATAATAACTTATTGCGGAGGGTGCGATGTTGGATTTTTCGGGAAATTTTATCAAATGAGCACGTTTCATGGTCCCCTGAGTGAGAAAATACCACTCGTTGAAAATTGTATATATATATATATATATATATATATATATATATATATCTTTATATGTATGTTTCAGCCAGTTTTACCGTTTTTATGTCCCACGATCCTGTTCGTAATTTTTGGTTTTTGTTCTTGAAATTTTTCTCAACTATTCGTTGGGTTTATTTCTTGGATGAGTTCGAAGATGGTGTAAATCCGACAGTTAGTTTTCGCGTTATGGGCCGTGTTTGAGTCGTAAAATGTGGTTTTGAGGTTTATTTTTAGGAGTGTTTGTTTTGAGTATTTTTTTTGGGAAAATTTATGTTAGCCGTTTTGTTACGCAGCTTTTTTACTCGAGTCATTTTTTCGTTTTTTGCGTTGTAAGCGAGTTATAGCGATGTGTTTTTCGGGTTTTTTGGCAGTGTTTTTATATGAAGAAATTGTTTTTTTGTTTCAAAAATTTTAGTATATATCGTGGAGGATGTTTTTAGTTCATATGCTCTTTGCCTTGAATTTTCCTTGTGTTTTACGTGTTTTACGAGCTATTTAGTTTCTTATGGGATTTTACAAGTGAAAGACAAGGATGGCGTATTGGTATAATTGCTCTTTCTTTGTTTTACACGTACACTGTTGCTTAGGTACGTTATTTATTTATTTTCTTGTTTTATCAGCTGCTCCTATTCAGATTTATTTCTCATTACCGTTACAAAGATTACACATTTTTCAATCTTTGTACTATAATTTTTTTCTCATGGTCATTTTTATTTAAATGTTGAACAGCTGATAAAAAAAAAAGAAAATTGAATAATTCAAAGAAAATCATAACATAACCTATTTATTGAAATTTGTGAAAAACTTATATAACCTAGCTTTTATTTCTCACTTGCATTGTAAGGATTACACATTTCTCTGTTGGTAATATAATCTTTTTCACAATCATATTTGGATTTTGAGCAGCTGATAAAATAAAAAAGAAAAATTCAGAGAAAAATTCAGCGAAAATTATAACCTATATTTAAATTTGTGAAAAAATGATTTAACCAAGCATGGAATCTACTTCGTCTTACCGGCCTGCCGGGAGGCATTTACAAATTTACGAAATTCATTCACAGTCTCACAAAATGACTTTTAAGTTAAAGGCTTAATGGCGGAGCTACGTAAGTACCTACCATGGGAGATTCCTATCTGATTTGAGTCTATGCTCTGTGTGCTTTCTATTGAGAGAGTGACAAATTGGACAGGAACCCCCTCCTCCTCCATGACACTTACGTAGCTCCGCTATTTAAGAGCAAAGATAGCGGAGCTACATAAGTGTCATGGAGGAGGAGGGGGTTCCTGTCCAATTTGTCACTCTCTCAATAGAAAGCACACAGAGCATAGACTCAAATCAGATAGGAATCTCCCATGGTAGGTACTTACGTAGCTCCGCCATTAAGCCTTTAACTTAAAAGTCATTTTGTGAGACTGTGAATGAATTTCGTAAATTTGAAAATGCCTCCCGGCAGGCCGGTAAGACGAAGTAGATTCCATGCTTGGTTAAATCATTTTTTCACAAATTTAAATATAGGTTATAATTTTCGCTGAATTTTTCTCTGAATTTTTCTTTTTTATTTTATCAGCTGCTCAAAATCCAAATATGATTGTGAAAAAGATTATATTACCAACAGAGAAATGTGTAATCCTTACAATGCAAGTGAGAAATAAAAGCTAGGTTATATAAGTTTTTCACAAATTTCAATAAATAGGTTATGTTATAATTTCTTTGAATTATTCAATTTTCTTTTTTTTTATCAGCTGTTCAACATTTAAATAAAAATGACCATGAGAAAAGATTATAGTACAAAGATTGAAAAATGTGTAATCTTTGTAACGGTAATGAGAAATAAATTTGAATAGGAGCAGCTGATAAAACAAGAAAATAAATAAATAACGTACCTAAGCAACAGTGTACGTGTAAAACAAAGAAAGAGCAATTATACCAATACGCCATCCTTGTCTTTCACTTGTAAAATCCCATAAGAAACTAAATAGCTCGTAAAACACGTAAAACAAAAGGAAAATTCAAGGCAAAGAGCATATGAACTAAAAACATCCTCCACGATATATACTAAAATTTTTGAAACAAAAAAACAATTTCTTCATATAAAAACACTGCCAAAAAACCCGAAAAACACATCGCTATAACTCGCTTACAACGCAAAAAACGAAAAAATGACTCGAGTAAAAAAGCTGCGTAACAAAACGGCTAACATAAATTTTCCCAAAAAAATACTCAAAACAAACACTCCTAAAAATAAACCTCAAAAACACATTTTACGACTCAAACACGGCCCATAACGCGAAAACTAACTGTCGGATTTACACCATCTTCGAACTCATCCAAGAAATAAACCCAACGAATAGTTGAGAAAAATTTCAAGAACAAAAACCAAAAATTACGAACAGGATCGTGGGACATAAAAACGGTAAAACTGGCTGAAACATACATATAAAGATATATATATATATATATATATATATATATATATATATATATATATATATATATATATATATATATATATATATATATATATATATATATATATATATACAATTTTCAACGAGTGGTATTTTCTCACTCAGGGGACCATGAAACGTGCTCATTTGATAAAATTTCCCGAAAAATCCAACATCGCACCCTCCGCAATAAGTAGATTCATGGAATCTACTTAAAAGTGATCATCGTAATTTTCGATGGATTTTACCCAAGTCTTAACTATTCAATTCCTTGAGATCCCTTTGGCTTCGCTTGGATTTGAAACGTTCTCCAGATTCAAAGCGAAATTCCGAAACACATCTTGAGTTAAAACGCCTTGAGATTTCTCGAAGGAGTATCAAGGGATTTTCAAGTGAGTTTAAGACACGGATTTGCAAAGCAGAGCTCAGGAAACGCATCGTATAGTGTACTCAAGGCAAATCTCAAGGAAATAATGTCACGGATACTCTTCAGCTACCTTGACATTAACTCAAGATTTCTCAAGAATCGATGATTTGCGGGGAGCTTTAAAACAATTTTTCTGACTCGACTCGAACTCAATTCGAATGGGCGTGAGTATACCCTCAGAAAAACTAAATTCCTTTCAGTCCAGTTTATTTAACATCACATTAGACAATTTTTTTTAGCAATTGAGCTCCCAATTTAAAGGGGGAATGAAAAAAATATTTCTTAATCACAATAGACCTTAGTAAGACAGCTGTACCACCAGCATGTTTTCTCGAAACACAGATTCTTCACAAGCACGCTCTTTGAATGAACTTCCTTCCAATTTTCTCTTCAATTTCAGACCCAAAAAACATTTCACATTCCGGAATTGGCTCAGAAAATCAACAAAACGGGAGGATACTTAGGAGCTGAAGATGGAATACAGAAAATTAGAGGTTCCTACTACGCATTTGAGACGCAGGTCAACCGAGCTTATTATTTAATTGACAAAATATTCTCTGACCCAGAGATATGCTCTATAGGCGAAGTGGCTATGCCTGCTGTGGACGCTTTCGTTACATTAAAGCACCACTCTCCATTTACAGAAATATTTTCCATCACGTAAGTTTCCTCAAAAGTGTACAATCGTATTTCTATTATCACTGGGGATGTTGCTCACTCTTGCCACTTGGAAAAAAACACACACACAAGGAAAAAAAGTACGGTGCAACTTACCACACGCATATCAGATTTTGGCGTCAGCCAGAAAGTATGGTAAATGCAACATAATTTGCGGTTGACAAAGAATTTCACTGATTGTGAGAAAACAAATTTCAGGGACACCCAAAGCAGCTTTTTAAAATAGCCTCGCAAAGCAAAAGTTCTAGCTCTAACGGAGCAAAGTGCGGCAGTTAGTAGAGCGTAAGCCAGTAGCGCACCGAGAGTTTCTTCATCTCTCTCTTTTCTCCATTAAATAACGTATGTTAGTCAAGGATGGACAACGGGATAAAACCCCCTCTTTCTGTCCTTCTCCTACTTATACATTCAAATGGGAAATGAGAGAGATGGAAGAGATCCTGGTTGCGCCAGTGGCGTAAGCAAGCTATAAAAAATAGAAGACAGGCCTCGAAATATTTTAAGTAATTGTTGAGTGCATCATACTGAATGTTTGAAGGTAGTTTTTGTTATCATATTACTAATTTTGGATGTTTACGGCTATTCGTCGAAAAAGTGACGATTTAAAAAAAAAATGCAACAAATTTTATTGAAAAATGATGTTTCATTTTTTTTTTGTTTGCCATTAAAATATGAAGAATTGTACCACCATGATCCTAAAAAGACATGAAATTTCCTGCAGACCAATAATGAATAAACTTTTTTTGCATTTTTACAAATAAATTGTTTTGGTTTCTTATTTAAATTTTGTTTTAAAGTACACAATGGGGGCAAAGCTCCCTCTGGCGAGGGTGACCCCACTTAACCTATATAACCTAACAAATCACCTATTCGGAACTGTCCAGGTTATTCGATCGGTTTGTTTGTTTATGGAATGCTCTTCATGATTACTTATGTCCAAATCTTATTTTGTCACAGGATCTCCATCATTAATGAAGTGGGACTTTTGAAGCGACTGATCAAAAGATGGCAGTACCCGAAGCCACAATGCCGCGGTCGCATGAGCATTACACCAGTCGATCTTCAAAATGCTTCTGTTGCTTTCTACATCCTCTTTTCAGGCGCTATTACAGCTTCAATAATTTTTATGATTGAGATCTTTCTTTCTGGGAAGAGAAGGTCTAAAATCTTTAAACCAATTAAGGGCGAGTGCTCAGATCCAGCTCATTCTTACAACTTAAAATGGCTACAGTTAGGTGCTTAATTTACTTCATTTTTCCTGTATTTGATTAAATTATTTTTTAATGAAGTTCGGCTTTCCACGAGACATGAGAATATGTTCGGCCGTCGGAGGGTTTGTAAAAAAAAAAAAAAAAAAATATATATATATATATATATATATATATATATATATATATATATATATATATATATATATATATATATATATATATATATATATATATATATATATATATATATATATAAACAAAGAAAGAACTTAAATCGGCCCAACACATGAATAATAATAAAAACTTAAATGGGAATAAGGCCGCGAAACAACAAAATTAAAAAATCAAGACGTTTCGGAGGGCTAACACCTCCTTTATCAATCGAAAATTAAAAAAACAAAAAAATATAAAATGAGAGTCATGCCATCACGATAACAACGGCCATGACTAAAGCTCAAACCACAAACAAGTTCTCATTTGAAGGAAAAGACTACACAGGCAAAGAATAGTATCAATCACCAGCTCTATCTGGACGAAAAAACTGGTGATAAGCAGAGCTTAATCTGGACACGTCTGCGCGGCAATTACAAACACTGTTCTCGTGTTTCAAGATTTCTATCATTTCAAGGAGATTTCTCGCGAAATCATTCCTCTCGAAACCTAAAATTTTCGCGCCATGGAAATCAAAAGTATGACCAAGAGAATTTTGATGATGGTGAAGAGCAGTTTTTTCATTTTGATCATACTTGTGTCCATTTAAATCTTTTACTCAGTAAAATTTTCTTCAACACAGCACTTAATTTACTTGTATAAGCGCTACGTTGATGATTTGTTTTTGGTGGTTAAGCATTCGGATATTATCCCTATTTTTGAGTTTTTTAATTCAAAAAGTTCCTCCATCCAGTTCAAAGTTGAGCAGGAAATGGATCGGAGCATTAATTTTTTGGACATGACTGTCATGAGGGTAGGTAATTACTTAAAATGCCGTTGGTACCAAAAACCCACAGCTTCGGGCCGTTATTTAAATTATTTGTCCGTTCAACCATCGATCTATAAACGGAACGTTGTTTACAATCTCGCGCAGCGTATCATCAGGCTTACGGATCATCAATACAGGCCTGACGTGATAAAATTGGGCAAACAGCTCCTAATTGAGAATTGTTACCCCCCCTCCCTCATTGACAAGATTTTCAGTTTCGTCCATAAAAAAATTGATAACTTTAACACCAATGTTTTGACACACTCACACAATGCTTTTGATACTTCTCATATAATATCGTTACCTTATGTGCCGTATCTTTCTGAAAATTTGTCAGTTATTCTTAAGTTGTTTGGTTATCGGGTGGTCCATAAGCGATATAATGACCTCGGTTTCTTACTGTCACCTTTAAAATCTAAGACTGATAGCAGCCAAATGTCCTCTGTAATTTATTCAATTAAGTGCAACGATTGTGAATTGAGCTACATCGGGCAAACTAAACAGATACTGAGTAAAAGATTTAATGGACACAAGTATGATCAAAATGAAAAAACTGCTCTTCACCATCATCAAAATTCTCTTGGTCATACTTTTGATTTCCATGGCGCGAAAATTTTAGGTTTCGAGAGGAATGATTTCGCGAGAAATCTCCTTGAAATGATAGAAATCTTGAAACACGAGAACAGTGTTTGTAATTGCCGCGCAGACGTGTCCAGATTAAGCTCTGCTTATCACCAGTTTTTTCGTCCAGATAGAGCTGGTGATTGATACTATTCTTTGCCTGTGTAGTCTTTTCCTTCAAATGAGAACTTGTTTGTGGTTTGAGCTTTAGTCATGGCCGTTGTTATCGTGATGGCATGACTCTCATTTTATATTTTTTTGTTTTTTTAATTTTCGATTGATAAAGGAGGTGTTAGCCCTCCGAAACGTCTTGATTTTTTAATTTTGTTGTTTCGCGGCCTTATTCCCATTTAAGTTTTTATTATTATATATATATATATATATATATATATATATATATATATATATATATATATATATATATATATATATATATATATATATATAATAATAATAATAATAATTTTACATAAGAAACGTAGGGGGATTAACGATTGAAGAAAAAAATAGAAAGAAAGATACTGTATTCTTTGTTTTACTCTGATTCAAAATATTGGATGCACTGTGAAACGAGCGTTTTCTCTTAAATCTCCTGTGTCATCATGACATGCAAGTATTCGTGCACACAAGAAATGGAGTTGCGGATCAATGTTTTTGAAGGCGCAGCGTATAAAGTAGTTATTCAAGACAGCTTACAGATTGTTGCCTTGCTGGGACTTAAACAGACGCTGACGATAAGAGAAGCGCGCTGCATTCATGATAAAGCTTTAGTTCGATAAACATGGTTTGTCGATTAGTATTAAAGGCGATTGTGGTGTGATAATGTTTTGGGTACTGGTGTGATACCCATGGTGTGATAATATATAGATTATTACAAAAAATCCTTTACCATTTTTGTTTAGTTACTCTTTATATGTGACCCGATCTGTGAAAAGGGACCTTATCTTCCGGAACAAAATTTTTCAGGAGAGCGATTTTAAGTGAAAAAAGTCAAATATTCGAAAACGCTGTTTTGACGGACTAAAAGTAACTAGCAATGAGAATTAGTTCATTTTAGTGACCACAGAACGCGCTGCGGGTACTTGTTTGAGAGCATGTCAAAATTCAGAAAAGGGGCCTTAACTTCCTTATGCAATTTAACACGGGGAAGTTAAGGTCTCTTTTCTGTCAGCTGCCATAACTCGGTCAATTTTTGAGCTTTTGGGGTCAACTTTATGTCAAAATGCTCGTCTGAATGTCCTCTATGCAGTGGTCCTAATAGCTCAGTTTTCAGAATCCGGAAGATAAGGTCCCTTTTCACAGATCGGGTCACATATGCTGATTCGAGTATCTTTAGTTTATCGCACAATTAGCAGCATTGGCGTGTAACAGTGTGGCAAAGTGTTCAATTCTACAACGTTATATTTGTTTCATATTCAATCTCCCACTATTATAGTGCCCAGCACTACAGTCGTGCGTTTTAAAACCAATTCATGAATCAAGGAGTGGACTTCGTAAGCTTCTAGTGCTATACACTATCGTTATTGTTTGAGATTTTTTCATCTGAAGCGACCCTTAAATTGCCTGTAGCAAAAGTGTACAACAACTCCATTGGGATTAAACTCGTTTTGATATTGTTTTCTTTGCTTTGAGTAAAATTGCTGGTTGTGTGCGGTAATTTCAATATTATTTTTAAAATCTATGGTTAAGTTTCCTTTTTTCACTTGATTCTTAGGCGTCATGAAGTAATCGCACCGATGTAGACTTGGAAAAAAAAAACCATGTATACAATGATGTACTCTAAATGGGTCTGTTGCAAACTTTTGCTACAGCCGTAGAGAGGTTTTTTTTTGTTTAAAATCACTTAAAATAACGTCCAAAATTGACCCATAAATTCAATAAATACATATGTATCAAAAGATTCCAAGATCGCAATCCCAAGAACAGCCGATACGGCTGTCGGCTATGGCTACGCTGATGGAAGATTCCCGATTTCCTCCCGGGAAGATTTGGGGGGGGGGACAGGAAAAATCCGACTGGGATATGGGACGTAGAGGGGTCGAAGGGTTAAGGAGTGATTGAACAGGAGGGGGGAGGGGTGACGCATTGTTCCTTCCGATACTTCCTACAGCTTGCCATTATCTTTGAAGCTGCTGTCTTATATATTCGCCCGCTCTACTACTCCGCTCTTCGTCTACACTAGTACACCGACAAGTCCATTTGCGCTCTAAGTCGATACCTACTCACATTTCTTCGATACATTATAACGGCCGCATGCATAGAGGGTTTGTTGGTTGCTGTACTGTAACGATAACTCAGCTGGCGACAGGAACAAGGAATTCTTAGATAGGACTGAGAGAGCCTCATTCTTCACTGGACACGCGAAGAGAAAGAACGACCGTAGTTGTAAATGGTATGGATTCAGGTGAAGTAAGTGGTGCATTAAGAAAGGAAATTCCTATTCGAACTTTTGAGGTGCGTGTGCCGTGCGGGCCTGGCCGGCGCTGTGTGCATCTTTGGGGGGGGGGGGGGGGGTCATGAGAGACGTAGCCTACCCAGCAGTAGTCTTCTGCGTGTAGCCTTCAGCTATTTTTTTAAAAATTTAATCCCTCCTGAGGGCAAATGAACCGCTAAGTGCCGAAACCAAAGTAGTCAAAAAGTTAAGATTTTTTCTCTCTCTTTTTTCACTGTTGCCGCTTTGTGGCTAATCGAGGGAATTTCTGGAACCAACTGTTCCAGCATAAAAAATCAAGGAAGAGAAACAGGTGACTTCATACTTTAAGCTTGGATTTTTAGACAGAGAGATTTCAAACTTGAAGTAAAAATTCATTACGGTAGCTTACAACTAATTACCGTTGTTATACATAAATTCGAGAGGAATATGGAAATCGATCTCAGAGAAACGATTGAGCAATTTTTAGGACATATGGAACACCGCCATTCGACATTTTTCATGGGTTCAAATGGGCACGATGCGATAAATGCAACGTATGTAGGTGGATTGCATAAAATTTGGCAACGTTCCTCTGTGTCAATTTGAACCATTGAAAATGATATGTTCATTAAACATTAAAGTATATGTTTTCCATTTCATTGACAGACGAGGGTTTTTTCGTTTTAGAATTACTTTAGGCACAGTTGATGGGTAAGGTTGAGCTATTTCTGACCACTTGTTTTCCTTCTTAGACTCTGTTTTATATTCCTCTCTTCATTTTTTTCTGTTCTTTTTACCCCCCCCCCCCCTTCCATTACTTTCCCCCTTTTACTTTTTCTTTCCTATTTTTCCTCATTTGGGGAGGGGGGCAAAACGATACTATGCCCCCATCTCTCATTGAAGGGGCAAAAAAGCTAACCCCTCCCCTCCTTAAGATTACGCCACTGGCTGTGATGAGAGCTGCTCTCTCCTCTCCCATGAATAAGTGCATTAATCTGACATGAGTATCGATGCCTCAATACGTCGACGTGCACGGATGAGCGGTTCGCACACCAAGATCAAAGCACAAGACATGGAAACTGGCCTGATGAGAGGGATAGAATAAAGTAACAGGGGTGGGGGAGGGAAGCAAAAATGACGAATAAAAAGCGCTTCTCAGCTGATTGGATTTTTATTCCCCTCTAACTCCCCATTTTTTCCTTCTTTATCCCCCTCCTCCATCCTTCCTCCTTTCTTTTGCGGTTGTGATGCTCTGCAGCTGGACGGATCGCCACACGAATACATCTTCGTGGAAAAGGAGGTGGCTTTTGGTGTTGCGCGGTGTGGGTGGATGGGAGGGGGAACCGAGAAGAAGGCAGTGGAAGGGGGCATTTAAAGAGGGGTTGCGATTGGAGCGCAAGAGAATGAGAATGCGAGAGAAATGATTAATGTTTGGAAAACCAATTAAGCATTTATATTTTCAATCGAGAAGTAATAATTGTTTCCAAGCCTCGGCATCAATTTCATCTTCAATTCTTTCTGGAAATTGCGCGACACCCGAGACTCGGAACCGCGTTGCCGCGCGCACCAAACCAGGTGCAGTTTTCTTTATCGATGTAGCCACCGATGCTGCGAATGTGACTCAAAATCAGGGGCAGATCTAGGTATTCATCCTTTCCCCGTGTCTCCCTCTCTGTCTCTCTGCCTCTTTCCCTCCCTGCCTCGGTCCCTCTCCCTCTCCCTCTCCCTCTCCCTCTCCCTCTCCCTCTCCCTCTCCCTCTCCCTCTCCCTCTCCCTCTCCCTCTCCCTCTCCCTCTCCCTCTCCCTCTCCCTCTCCCTCTCCCTCTCCCTCTCCCTCTCCCTCTCCCTCTCCCTCCCTCTCTCTCCATCTCTCTCTCCCTCTCCCTCGCCCTCTCCCTCTCTCTCTCCCTGTCCCTTCGACTATTAGAACGCATTCGTAAAAAAACAAAAAAAACAACAAAAAACCAAATTATAACAATACAAAACAAAGAACCCGGGGGTAGGAAATTATTAAGTTTCACTTTCATGATGACCACCCACCCCTCCCCTCCCTCTGTGTTATGGTGGTTTTTTCATCTTACTTATACAGGGTGTCCGAGAAATGAGTTCACACTTTTGCTGTGAGCGCCTGGTTGATTGTAAAAATCTGAAAAATTCAGGAATAATCTATTACCCCTAAGCGACTTCAGAGAAAATATTGGGGGGCTCCCACCCCCCTTAATGGGGGGCATAGGCCCCAAAACGTACCCCGTGTTGCCAATAAATCGCATATTTCAAATGGCAGGGGGTACTTTTTATTTCATAATTCAAAAGGGCTTAAAAAACTGAGCAATTTCGTTTTTTCAGATTTTCGGTAGCCCCTCTCAAAACAAAATGGCGGCCAAATAGCTACCCCATACTTTAGAGGCCCATAACTTCGGTTTGATGTAATATTTTTTCAAAAACTAAAAAGTTTCTGAATCCTCAGAACGTCTTCATTTGAATGATGTGCCACACTTAATCATTTGGTGGAAAATAATTGGGGCGCGGAGCCCCCCCAAAAATTTTTAAGTTTGGGGGGCTGTAGCTCAAAAAAGTCAAATGTAAAGGGGGGTCGTGTTGTACGTTAATCGAAAGGTCTTAAAGAAAGGAAGAATTTAGCGCAAACCCGAAGTCGCTACGATGCGTCTATCAAAAATGGCGGCCATGTAACGATTTGGGGGTGGGGGACCGTCCCCCCTAATAATATCCGCTCCTTCGAGTGATACATCAATCGAAAGGTCTTGGAAAGAGAAAGAGAATGGCGCAAACCGGACGTCAATACGATGCTTGTATCCAAAATGGCGGCCGGTCAAAGTTTTTTGGCTTATGACCCTGCACGGCTATAGCCAAAAAACTTTGACCGGCCGCCATTTTGGAAACAAGCATCGTATTGACGTCCGGTTTGCGCCATTCTCTTTCTCTTTCCAAGACCTTTCGATTGATGTATCACTCGAAGGAGCGGATTTTATTAGGGGGGACGGTCCCCCACCCCCAAATCGTTACATGGCCGCCATTTTTGATAGACGCATCGTAGCGACTTCGGGTTTGCGCTAAATTCTTCCTTTCTTTAAGACCTTTCGATTAACGTACAACACGACCCCCCTTTACATTTGACTTTTTTGAGCTACAGCCCCCCAAACTTAAAAATTTTTGGGGGGGCTCCGCGCCCCAATTATTTTCCACCAAATGATTAAGTGTGGCACATCATTCAAATGAAGACGTTCTGAGGATTCAGAAACTTTTTAGTTTTTGAAAAAATATTACATCAAACCGAAGTTATGGGCCTCTAAAGTATGGGGTAGCTATTTGGCCGCCATTTTGTTTTGAGAGGGGCTACCGAAAATCTGAAAAAACGAAATTGCTCAGTTTTTTAAGCCCTTTTGAATTATGAAATAAAAAGTACCCCCTGCCATTTGAAATATGCGATATATTGGCAACACGGGGTACGTTTTGGGGCCTATGCCCCCCATTAAGGGGGGTGGGAGCCCCCCAATATTTTCTCTGAAGTCGCTTAGGGGTAATAGATTATTCCTGAATTTTTCAGATTTTTACAATCAACCAGGCGCTCACAGCAAAAGTGTGAACTCATTTCTCGGACACCCTGTATATGCAAACTTGCAAAGCATATTAGTTTCCGGAATGAGTTGCCGAAGCACTATACTTCGGAAGAATAACAACCTTTTTCCTTGCTTTTGACCGAAACAATGCTTGAGGTACAACCGCAACTGCTCCGGTAGAGCTTGAACATTTGCTCCGCGAAGCTATTTTAAAAGACTGTTTTGGTTCTACTGAACCTTTGTGTTTCAGTGTTGTTGCAACATTGCAAAAAAGAAAAAAGAAAACAATGGGACTAGTTCCCCAAATTATACGTCCTATTCAGGGCCGGATTTATGTTTTTACCGCCAGTAGGCAATGCCATTTTCGCCGCCTCCTATAATGAAAGAAAATATGACTTGAGCCCCCCCCCCCCCCCCCCGGAAAAGAAAGGCTTTGGATCTCACCCGTCTATTTTGAAATTTAAATTTATGTATATTTTACATGGCCATTTTTTTTTTAAGATAACCATTAACCATTTACAAAACAAGCCATCTGGCATTGCTGCATCTTGTTCATTGACATCTATTAAAATATTACACAATATCGAACGATCAAGTGTGTAATGAGGACTTTGAATTCGATATTTTTCATGATTGTAAATGGATGAGATGCAATTATGCCTATCTGCTTGCATCGCTTTGCCATTGCTATATTGTTATTCGCCATCCCACGATCAAAAAGAAGAGAATGGCCGAACACAGAGAAGAAAGGTCACACGTAAATGAAACACATTTTCAATTTTTCACTCACAATTTGAATTTCGGTAGATATTACACTGGTTGATTGTTGAAATTACAATTTTGGCACAAACGTTGGCATTTTACGAGCAATTTGAAAAAGAAAACAGCAGCTTCAACTGCTTCCTTCACTTTGGTATTTGTTTTGCTTTGTTTTTTCTTTTGGTTTTTGTTTTTTGTTTGTTTTTTGTTCAGAGGGCAGAACTTGCCACTCCCCAAAATTTGCCACCATAGGCACGAGCCTCTTTTCCCTTATGTGAAATACGGCCCTGGTCCAGGTGCAATAGGACCAGTGGTCCTATTGCACCGGTAATAATTGGGAAATTATCGTCAACTTTTAGGGGAAAGCGTCCCCAACTGTGTGATCAACTCAGACTGATAACGTTGTAGAAGACTCCAAAATCGTCGAATATTCCCCCAACTTTTGGTGTAACATTTTCCCCAAGTTTACGATATTTTCCTCAACTGTGACCGATGCAAAAGGACGTAAAAAAATTAGGGAAACCGTACCAGTGGCGGCTCGTGCTATTTGGCAACCATGTTTTTGCCATATGGACCATGAAAAAAAAAATGATTTTTTAAGGATTACAGAGAATCCTCCGAAGATCGATTATTTTACGCAGTTTTAAATAGAGAGAGGAACCGTTGTTGTCACATTGCACGAGACGTCACTGAACCGTACCCACGAATCTTTTTTTCCGTGCACGAGCCGCCTCTGGTCCATTTCTTAACATTCTTGACCTCGTTGGTCATGGAGCAGAGAAGCGACCCACGCACCAAGAATCATCAGTGCTGCCATCGTGGTGATTCAACGATTCATACGGTGGAAGGAAAGATTACTGATCTGAGCCCTGGTAAAAGTTTTTCATTGGTGACCAATAAAACGGTTCCAATTCTCCAGTGACCAATGAATTTTTCTTTATTGACCAATGTAATTTCATCGGTGACCAATGTAATTTCATTGGTCACTGGAGAATTGGAACCGTTTTATTGGTCACCAATGAAAAACTTTTACCAGGGAGTGTTCCTACACGCCATTTTTATATACTTGTCAACTGATGCGAGTAATCAGTATTCCCTTGCTTCAACCGGTAAAATAACCGATGAATTGTAGAATGTCATTAAAATATCCGCGAAACGGCAGCACTGCTAAGAATCCCTGCGATAAAATCATGCGTACGTACTTTAAGCTGGCGTAGGCTCACTGCTCAGGGAACACGAAACGAACAACTCGACATGGATCGTCAAATGCCAATCAGTTATTAGTAATTAACCAGGACAATTAAAACAAATCCTGACGACGCGCGACGCATTCCTAGCTCTGATCTTCGATCTTCGATCCTTCATGCTTCATCTTCGATGTATCTTCCATACTTTAATACTCTGTCCTTTCATCTTTTTTTTTCCTCCGGCAGCAATTTCCTTTCGACGAGAGATTCGAGCCACCGACCTTAACAGTCTGCGGCGTTGCCATTCTTGACAATTTGATGTCATCCTCGCAGTGGCGATGAAGGCTTGTTGTTCTTCGTCCACCCTTGGTGGGTTGGTTGCAAACTGTTGCTTCAGAATTGTGGAGGGTCGACTTGTACGTAGAAGCACGCGAAAACCACATGTAAAGAATTAAAAAGTCTCAAAATCATCTCACAAGCTCTATAAATGCGTAGTTTATAATCTTCAGTTATTTTGGCAGGATTTAATTGAGTCCCCTGTTTAAAAATTCAATGGAGAGTCCGGATACGAGCTCACAGTGGCGAAGTATGAAATTTGACAACAACGTATTTCCTCCATTTAAATTCGACAAAAAAGTCGAACGCTTCAGTCATCGGCGATGACCAGGCATTTCGACCTTTCTAATGTGTTTAAATGGGGAAAAAGGAACGTTGCCAAATCGCACGCCTCGCCACCGGAGCTCTACTTGTTCCAACTATAGTGAAAGCTATTAGCGAATAGAACCTCAAAGTTAGATGAACGAAACCTTCGGTGGGAAGTGAAGATTTGGTTTGGTCTAGTGCTAAAGTCTTTTGCTGGATGATTTTTTTTTTTTTACCAAGTAAGAAAGCCAGGGGTGGATTTACATCTTTTGAGGTCCCACGCAGTACGCAATCTTGAATTTGAGATCCTTCAGAAAAAGGGTAGGGTGTCTGGGGGACATCTCCCAGAGAAGAGGGGGGTAGACTATCTTTCTATCCGTTTCTGACAAATGTATGCTGACGGACAAAGAGATAGAAAAACAGATTCCTGAATATGCCACTGTGCTCCAACGGATTTTGGCAGATACTTGCTCGGATGTAAAGATCTAGCCGATGTGAGTCAACGCTGTGGACCGTTGGATGTGGGCCGCGGGCATGACCAAAATGAACCGAAAGCCCACACGGGATAGACAACTTAGCCGTCGAGAGAGAGAGGGAGGGAGAATGAGAGAGAGAAAGAGAGTGAGAGAGAGGGAGAGAGTGAGAGAGTGAGAGAGTGAGAGAGTGAGAGAGAGAGAAAGAGAGAGAGAGAGAGAGAGAGAGAGAGGAGAGAGAGAGAGAGAGAGAGAGAGAGAGAGAGAGAGAGAGAGACAAATCCTGAGCCTGCTTTTGGAATGAGTGGACGAACCTGAATCGCCTACGTACCCACAGATACGTGCAATTTTTTGTGCAAGCCTTGACTCTCGACAATCGACGATCGACACCTCGCCCAAGCCCTGGACCAACTCTAGAGTCGCAGTCGGTAAGAATGAAGGATGTGGAGAGGAGGCTATGAGGTAACACTGAGAGGTCTTGCATATCAGTCCTAGTGATCGCTTTTTTTTCTTTTCATTTTTCTCTTTTTTTACCTCCTTAGCTCACTCTGTCATAGATCACTGTACGTAGGGTACACCTGTAGGATCTACATACAATAAATACTTATCATATGTGTGCACATGTACATGTGAGATGTACAGTACAGTGTGTCCGAAAAGTGCGATTCTCCAATTGGCATCGTCATGCAGCTGTTACTGTTAGAGCGGGAAACTCAAATCCAAGTGTTCTGGACCCAAGAAGTCTTGGACGTATATACCTCACAATGATACGCTTATGAATTGAGTGAAAACACTTTACTTGGTCAGACTCTATAGACGGAGATATATAAAAAGTTATAGATGTATCTCCCCTTATTCTTCCTCCCATTAGTAATGTTTGAGTCATTTTCTCGTATTATTATTTCAGTTGAAATCAGTAGGATTTTTAAATGAAAGAAAAGATGATCAATTACGAGTACTTACTCGAAGAAAATATGAGGAGCACCATTGGCGGATACTTGAGAGTGAGAGCGACAGAAGATGGCTGGAGTGGCAACGTTGAATTTCGACCACTTAAACCCATCTAAAATATCGATTCGAGGGAGTGCACTGTTCTGCATCACCAGTATTTCGACCTTTTTTATGACTTTTTATGGACTAAATGCAACGTTGTCAAACTGTACGTGCCACCACTGATGGATATTCTGTAAACCAAACATGCCAGCGAGGTTATAAATATTAAGTGTTCCCATATAAGTAAATTGACAAATAAAAAGTAGCTAGATCCATTCGAAATCAGAAAAGTTATCTTGAAATTGTACTTTTAAAACACACTGTACGACTACATATAATGTGTATGCAAGTTTAAGCTTGCGCCCGTAAGAATGTAAACACAATATGGAGTTCGATCATGTAACCATATGGAGCGCCCTGTCCCGACAGTGGTCGAGTTTAGAATGATCATTTGAATCATATTTTTAAATGCAAGCTGATATTCAATCCTCGTTTCATAGCACGCCCACTTGAATGTTTTCCCAACATACGAATGCTCGTTTAGTTTCACAGTCTTCTTTTCCTTTCGTCTCAACCTTTCCCCCGTTTCTGCGATAGATCTGATAACCACATTGTATTTTTTGTATTTATTTTGTATGCCTCTAGAGGGGCCAAATAATATATAACAGCGGTTTTCAACCTTTTAAGTTTGCGGACCTCCTAGAGTCTTGAGTCTCAGGATGAGGAGTCGCAGACCCCCTCTAAAGATGTCTTCTTCTTCTTCCACTTCTTCTTTTTTTCCACGTGTATTTTTCATATACCACGCTCAGTGGGCGAAAATAACCTGTCGGATACGCTCGCGTATCACCATGCAGTAAACGCGACACCTTTCCTCAGCATATCCCGCCTGCGGTTTTGAACAGTTCGATGGAGTTTCTGGATAACCTTTCACAAAAATGCTCGGCGTTAATTGGCTCTCTGTGAGGTGAATAATCGAAATGAAGGCAAAGACGTTATATCATATAGACGCGGTGAATCCTATACCGTAACATTAGGTCAGGAGACGCAGACATTGCGGATACTATTTGAAAAGAGTCAACCGCATGAAGGAATTTGAAGGTTAATAAGTTCGACGGTGGACCATGAGAAGCGGTGGACGGGCGGATTTGCTGCAGCATTCCGATCCGTTCACATACGTTCCTCGGTTTCTCTTCTTACCCCTCATTGACTCTTTTGTGGGGAGCCATGGATGTCTTTGACTCTTTTTGGCCTGCGTGAAAGAATAAAACTAAAAATTTCATAGGGCAGAAATTTCCAGGTCTTATATAAATTTTAATGGAGAGTAACTTTGTATTTTTGGTAGACTATATATACATGATTGGGCATCCAGAAAAAGGGCAAATGTGAGAAAAACCCGATTTTTCAAGAAAGACAAAAAACATTGCCGCCTTTATACGAAGCATTGCATTGGTTTAATGCATATTGTGAAAAAATTAGTTTTAATGCTTAATATTTGTAGGATCAGAAAAAAGGCCCGAAAAGAATTTTGAGATACCTCAATTTCCGTCAATTTCCGTACCTAAAAAAAAAAAAAAAAATGGCGGAAAGGGTTTGGACTCGAATGTAATATTCTTGTGTCCTTTTTCTGGATGCCCATTCATATACCTACTTTCTTAGTTTTTGACGCAAAGTTGGAGCAACAGCAACACTTCTATATTTAAAATACATTGGAGAAACACAGTGGTGGCCTTTGCTATATTTGGTAACAGTGTCTCTCCACCCCCCCCCCCCCCATAAACTTAGGTTAAACAATCGAGCCTCCTCAAGAATTGATTGTTCTGCCTAAGTTTAAATGGATAATTTTCATGGTTGCCAAATCACACGCGCCGCCACCGTAGAAATGGGGGTATGCAGTGGCAGCTTGAGCAATGTGGTAACAACGGAATCTCTCCATTTAAACCAACGTAAAATAGTCGATCCTCAAGGGATTCACGGAATTCCAGATTAATCGATTGTTTTGCATGCGTTTAAATGGCAAAAAAATATGGTTGCCAAATAGCATGATGCACTGGGCGTATATGGGATCACTTCAATTCTTGAATGCGCGATTGAAGTGACTTGAACGCATGGCTAGAAAAAAGTGGCTTATATAGATTTAATAAATTTTCAATAAAAATTTAAAATCCTGAAGAGCTAATTGGTGATTCCTGCGATTTCTGTAGTAGATTTTCAGCCGGTGGCTTTTTTTATCCGCATTTCGGATCTTAACTTTTCCAAGAGTTCTCTTTAGTATGAGCCATCATGCACTTCTGAAGACAGTCGGAAGGCTGACAGAGCTCTAATCTTTTCAATCAATCCACGGACTAAGCTGTATTGTTTCTGAGATGTTTCAACGTTCAGATTTACATCAAAATAATTAAATGGAAGGATGTTCGCGCCGTTAGGTTCTTCTCTAATCTATGTTTTTGGTCAATGTTTTATGCTTTGTGGATTTCTCTTAAATGAGGTCACCGAGAGATTATCGCGTATTATAATCGTGTTATTTCTCCATCAGCTCTAGAATTTGATGGATCAGTTTGCAGCCTCCATAAGCTGTCATTACATTGGAGAGTTTCTATCCGTTCAGATCCAAGAATCAGGTGAACTCTGCAATTTTTTCTTAAATTTTCTTAGAGTAAAAAAAGGCAATTTTTGGGAGTTGAGCTGTGGGAATTTTTGAAATCGATTTGGAGCGTTATTTTATTCTTGGGTACACTCTTAAAAATTTTCCAACACAGCGGTTTTTTTTTACAAGTTAAACGAAAACCTAACGTGGATTTGGAGTTTTTTTTAAAAAAAAAAACAAACAAAAAATCCATGGCATAATCAGGTTTTTGGGGTCGAAATTTTGGGCATAGATTTTCGCGACAACTTGCTTTTTGCATTCTTCTGATATATGTTGTCATTTTTTTGTGCCAAAAACTTTTTTATGCTCGAGTCTCAGGCTGCAAGCACACAAGCAAGACTCCTAGAAAACCTATCCTCTCCCCTCACTACCCACTATCTCATTCTCATCACCGCCGACCACTCCCTGAACAATTTTGAATCGTGGGTCGCGCGATTGAGTTCAAAGCCGCAAAACCTCAAGAGAGGAAAAGCTTTGGCAGAAATCATGGAAATTAGTCGACGGAAAATCGTTACGGTTATGTGCCCCGCCGCGCCGCCTCACAGTGGGTTGACATTTGAAATTTGGCGGCCAAAAATCTCCAAATTAAAATTAAATCTTAAAGAATTATCATTTTGAAGCTGAACTGATGTTAAAAGCTCAGTATACACTTTCCTTCCAGCCAGAACAACACGCTAGAAGTGGTTCAAGTGAGCAAAATTTAGTTTCTGAAGCTTTTATACGATATAAGTTTAGGCATCATTTTTACTTTCGAAATATTTTGACCGTCAAATCGGCCATTTCTGACAAATGTGCGCTCCTTGCAATATCCCCGTCATCTTGTAGTAATAGAAAATAGAAGGGGATAAGCGATGAATGTAAGCTAACAGGAGGTGCGCTGTGGAGGAATAAAGGGGGATAAGGGGGAGAGGGAGAAGAAGGGATAGAATGAGGTGGGAAAGAGAGCATTTTCATTTTTAGCGCGGTGTCCCAAACCAACCTTGATGTTCGCGGGTAGTTTGAATTACGGAGTAAACCTTTCACGATGTGGAATACCTCACGCTCGCTGCACGGTGGGCAGAAATGTCTGATTTGAAGGTCAAAACGCGAAAGTTAAAATTATCGTTTAAAGTTTAACCTTAATGGCAAGTTAAATTGCCGTTTACCTTTAAAGTTAAAAAAAAACTTGTCATTTAAAAGCTTTCAAGACTTAGTTTTACCAACTTCAACCACTTTTAAACCTGATTTAAGTTGGGAAACGTACACTTGAGACAAGAATAACTAATGCATTTAAACTTATATTCACGAAGCACAGAGTGGAAACGGCCTCGATGTGAATCAGAGTAATATTCTCTGAACCAAGCAATCACATATCACCAGCCACGGTTGCACGAACTTTTTGAAAAGTGAGACTCACATTTTCTGAATCGAAACGAATATTACTGATCAAAAATATGATGAAAAAATCACTTGTTGATTGCAAATACACGCTGTAGAAACACAATACAAGTAACGCAAGCTAGGTTGCATAGAAAATGAATTTTCAACCTCTACAACACTTCTCCGGAGCTAAACGATAAACAACGTTGAAGAAGCGGCACTCCGTACTTCATTTAAATCGACGCCTTTCTTCATTTTTAGCAAATGATTAAATTTAATCTAAAATGTGGCAGACTTACAACCCGTTCATGTTTAACCGACACCGTTTTCGAAAACTGACTGAGCCATTATTTTACTGACCAAAGACTATGGACGTGCTATCTGAAGGCCTTGGTCTAGTACGCCAAAGTGCGACGAAGTCTAAAAAGAGTAGACGCTGTGTCCAAAGGCAAACAGACGCTGCATTCTTTAAATTTATTTATGGCAACCAAAGTCAATGGACAGGACACCTAAAAAAATCGTCGTCCAAAGCCTTTGGTCGCTGGAACCACTCAGAATTTTCTCAGTGAAATGATTTTAACGTGCAGATTTTTAGCAGCTAAATTACTGATCTCTGCCCACTGTGCGTCGTGCCAATATTCTGAAAATGAGCGAGCGCAAAGATTAAAAAACAATATAAAAAGATATATTTTCTTTAATGTTCTCATTGCTCAAGCGAGAACTATAGAGAGTAAAGTAGGCATGCCGAATAGACATCGTGTAATAACTCCGGAGAGTGCGGTTGCCAAGTAGGGTGGGTCAGTGGCGTAGCGTGCAATTTGGCAACATTGCGGTCTGTCCATTTAAACCCATGAAAAAGATCGAGCTATTGGGTGTCCGGTGAACACCTTTGCATTCGACCTTATACGTGGATTTAAATGGACACAATACAACTTTGCCAAATTGCACGCTATACGCAACAAAGGTGGGTGTACTGCGAAAAAAAACCCCCAACAAATTCATTTCACAGGTTGAATACAGTTGTTGTAAACGTTTGCTGCACTGAAAAAATAAAAATGGTAATTTAGCATGTAGAAAAAGTGTCCGACATGTACTAAATGCTGATTTTACATTCTGAAAATGCTGATTTCAACATTTGAAAATGCTGATTTAACATTGGAAAATGCTGATTCCACACTTGAAAATGCTGATGTAACATTTTCTAATGTCGAATCAGCATTTTTATAATGTAAAATCAGCATTTAGTATATGTCAGACACTTTTTCTACATGTTATATGCTAAATTACCAATTCTATTTTTTCAGTGTGCATAGATATAGGTATACTAATTCTCTTCTCGACTCGTTTTTAAACAACTTTACCATAAACTATTTAGGTGACGCAAAGAAAACCTCAAAAATCGATGCACCATGGGGATCAGATCTCGATTGCCGTTGTCGGATTCAACCCCTTCCCCCCTTTTATTCCTTTTCTATTTTTGCGCACCTATAACCTCACTGTCTCAATCTTGCTAGGATTTTCTATACGGATGATCCTTCTTTTTAATTCTTTTTATTTTTCTTATATTTTTCTCGTCCCTTTCCCTTCATCCCGCGATTGAGCAACTAGAAATTCACTTTCTGTCTCTTTGTCATAATATGTATAACATATGTAGGTTAGAAAAATATAGATAAGATGAATCCATTGCCCCTGCTATCTTTTCGTACATTTTTCTACTTTTCTCTTCAAAACGGATGTTAAGGGATGATCAACATATTTTCGGGACGGACGACGGGGAACGGTCCTCAAAAGACTTTAGATGGTGAGCACTTATGCGGGCTTTTAAATGGCATTAAGACCATTAGGTACGCTCACCAATCATCTGCGCGCGGGACCGTCCGCACCCGTCTGGAACACTTTTTGGGGCAAGGGAGATAATTAGGGTGAGTAGAGAGTAATTTCTAGTCACGCCTATGAATTCCAAAACCATCCGTTTTTTTTCTCAGTCTCTCTTTTTCCATCTTCTTTTTTTTCACATTTCAAGTACAAACTTGAGCTACATCCTCATCTCGTCAAGGTAGATTAATACAGGTAGAGGCATTAGCCTATTTGGAGGGTCCTGCAAAATATTTTTCTCATGAGCTTATATGAATGGGCATTCGGAAAAAGGGCACAAGTGCATTTTTTTTATTTTGAGACTACACTCTTTTCGCCTCTTTTTTTTAGAAACGGAATTTGAGATACCACACAAATTATTTTTAGGCCTTCTTACAAATGCTATCGAGCATCAACAATTTTTTTTTTTTTTTCATATTTCATTTGCCTTCTGTAAAGGTGGCATAGTTTTTGGTTTCTCCTGAAAAATCTTTTATTTCTCTTTTTCACATGTACCCTTTTTCCAAATGCCCATGTTTTAGCAACGTCAGTCACAGTAGGTCCAGCGGAGCTGGTTCACCAATCAGCGATCGAGAACCAAGTAACGTCGTCCATCAAATGGAGTGAGAAAAGCGCTCGGGATTCATTTTAGAATTGTTCCTTTTCTCTTTAAAGAAGGGGAAATTGGTTTTCAAATAGGGACGTAAAGCCTTATCCCCCAGATCCGCATCTATATATCCGTATTATATTCGCATATAATCCAATGTTATACTCAGTGGTAGATCAACGAAGTTTTTTCCTGTAGGGGGGGGGGAGGAGCAAGCCTGAGTAATTTGAAATTTGCAGTGTTACAGAAATCAATCTTGTGGGCTATTTTCTTCTGAAAAAAGCAACATGTGAGGGTTCTACGGGAGAGAACGACAGAACGTGCCGGGTGCCCCCTCCCCCAACCCTAGATCCATCAGTGCTTATTCGCTCTTGTGCTTGTTGATGCAGGCAAAGCGAGCGCGCTCCAGCTAATAATTTATGAATTTCAAAATAAGCGCATCCATAACGTTATCAGTAGATATTTTCTAATCGTGTTTTGAATACAGGAGGCTCGATTTTTTTTTTTTTTTTTTTTTTTTTTTTGAGTCAACGACAAAAAGTTGGATCGGCCACTAATTTAACTTCTAAACTGATACGTATATCTTTTGCTCAGAGACAAATAGAGACCCAGCACAAAGCTTGCGACGCGTGTCCACTTGTCTGGCTCAATTTTGGTCGGAACTCATCGAAACAACATCCAAAATTAGCTTACTGTTGACTGATGAGCCAAAACCGGTTTCCGTTTGCGGGACCGCGGACCAATCACAGCCTTTTGTTGAGCTTCACCACTCTACAGTATAGGCTAAGTTTATCATTGCAGCCAGTGACTCCCGAACAAAACTGTGCGCACTAAACTTGCCTCACGTTTCTAACACGGAAAGCGTACGGTGTGCTGGGTCTCTATGTGTCTCTGCTCTTGCTTGAATTACTGATGGATTATAGAATGCTATTAAATATAGGAACATAGGCAAATTGGCAGCAGTGAAAGCCACGTCGAAGGGTGGTAGGCGGAGGTAGAGGACGGGGGGAATGGGGGTTGGGAGGGGGTGGACGAGGTTTTCCTTTTGCTCTTTTCGCTCTGAGCAAATATTATTGGGCTCCCGGCAGCGCTCCGTAGGTAGATGAGATGAGACGCACAAGAGGTCAACGACGCGACGTCAACGTACCCGCTCTAAAGTAGCGTCACCGTCATCGCCGTCGCTCAGTGGATAGAAACATGGACTTCCCCGGACAAAACATAACAAATAAGATGCAACATTATGCTTGAAAATGTGGGAAACCATTCATCACTTTAGAGCTTAAAGAGAGTCTAATTATAACTTTTTCGCAAGCATATGCCAACCTTCAAATGTTTTTTTCGGGGGGGGGGGCAGGAAAATTTTCATTTCCCGAAAAATCCACGTTTAAACCAACTGTGCGTCGCACCGTCGCGCGTCATGGTCGTTTGCGACGAAAAGGAAAGATGAGGAAGATCGGACGCAGATCGGCCTACATTGGATCCAAACATGAATTTTTCCTGACAAATTAATAGTTTTTCCTTTTTAATTTTGAGAAACGGTGATGGTGCGGATATATTCTTGCAAAAACTGTATGTGACTGAATGGTATTCAGGTAAAATTTGAGAAATGTGAATGTCTAAATCCTATATCTATGTAAATTCAATGTTTCCACTTCGTGTGTCAATAAACGTGTTTAATGAGTCATCCGCGAAAATTGACATGTTCTATATTTTACCTTGAAAGTTCGAGAAATAATTTCGTCGGGCTGGGTCGAATTGAACATTGTACGACGTGGATGATTTTTAGGGTAGGTTTAAACTGATTTTTTCCTCATAATTATGTTCCTATGTATTTCAGGCGTTGAGTAGTGATGCCTTGTGCAAGGTGACGACAAATTATGCTCCCCATTTAAACCTACGCATGGGCGCCCGCAGAAAAATTTCCAAGGGGGGGGGGGCAACATTGTTGAACCCCAATGAAAGCGGACAACAGATTATAATAATGGTAAGTAAATGTTTAATTCTACTATTCCTTGCAAACAGTGAGTTGAAATTACAACATAAACTAATAATAAAGTTCGTCAACTATATGACTCCTTGGATTCACATTTCATTTTCTTTTGGTCCTTTCATTTTTCTTCGTGAAATTTTGACTGTTTTGAATTCCAGGGGGGGCCAAGTCCCCCCCCTTGCCCCCCTCTCCCCTTCGGACGCCCATGAACCTACGTAAAGATCTTCAGAAGGTTCATTGGACCGGGAACCCCCGAAATATCGATACTTTTGCATACGTTTAAACAGTAAGAAGCATGGATACAAAATTGCACGAGCCGCCACCGTCGCGCCGCGCCGTTGAGGTTGATGAGCGTTCGTCGTCCCTATAGTATGACACCAAAATAAAAAGCAAGGGACAGGAAAACTTCCGCTCGATCCCTAACCTAACCTAAAACTCCTCCTCGTCGGTAACGCATTTTTTCTATTAGACTGTCGTTATAGAAAGATGTATGTCATTATAGGTATGCCTGGTTTCACGACCGACTAAAAATGCCGAAATCAATTAACAAGATATTACTGTTTAAACTATGCGTTTGGGGGTTGGAATCACCCGAATGATATATATTGTTTGTTGTGGAATGGGAGCGGGTCTCGCAGGAATTCTGGCGATTCAAACATCCAAACGCAACGTTTAATCTGTAATATCTTGTTGATTTCCGCGGTTTTACACCTTAAACCAGGCATAGTTAAGCATTTTCGAGGACGTAGAATTGATTAACGCAGAAAAATTCGCATTGATTTCTGCATTAATAATAGAAATTTCCATTTAAAAATGCGCTTATGGGAAAACTACATTGAATCGGATTTTGTTTGGAGCCAGAGAGGTCCCCGAACGGCAATCGATATGATTTATCGCTGTACTAAAACTGCGTATAAACGCACGTGTATGATGTAAGCCACGTTACTCGTACATTGGAGTGAGAAATAAAATGATTGATCCTTTGAGGTTATATTACGAGCTCTTGTAGAGAGCAAATTAAGTGTCATAAAATGGTAACGAGCTATTTAAAAGGAAAAAGGGGTTCAAAAGAATAAGGAGAATCAGCCGCCGGACTTTTTAATAGTCGCGTCAAATGAATCGTTCACTTTTATTCTCATTTTTTATTTTTTGCGTTTCATATAGCGTCAGATGGAATGATGCTAGTCCGTGTGTATACTTCATCAACTGGGTTCAAGAGCTCATAGTTATAAAAAAAAAAAAAAAAAAAAAAAAAAAAAAAAAAAAAAAAACTGCAACCGCAAATAAACGGCGCGGGACGCAAAATGTTTTACTGCGAGTTTGGCACCAGGTAAATCATTCGTGGCGTTCGTAATCAAGAATGCATCCGAGGGAAGCGATGGGTGGTGGGGGGGGGGTGGGGAGGTATGAGAGGGGCTGCTGGTGTCGGAAGATTTATTACGCTCTTCCCTGAATATTTTTTTCTTTCCCAAACTGCGGGGTTCGGTAAAAATCAACTACCGTGTATTTTGTTTGAGTGTCCGTCTGTCCGTTTGTCCGTCTATCCGTCCATCCACCGCACCGTTGGACTCGCGGTTTCTGCGGTGAAGGAATGTGATGAACTTATGATAGTCGTAAAAAAAAGTTTTGCGCTCCATCGTGGTAGACGGTAGTAACCTAAGTAGTATGTAACCGCTTCAAGGAAGGAAAGCTAGCCCCGGCGCACAGTGGATCGATTCAATGGGAGGGGTCATATGTAGAAAACATAACTAAAAATGCAATTTGAATGCGTTTTTACGGTCAAAAGAAGAACTATTAAAGGTGGTTCTTGGAGGAAATTTTACAATGAAACCGATGAAATCACGTTCAAACTTCTACTTTGTGTATTAATTGAGATGTATGTATGCATTTAAATTTGCGATGATACGTCCGGAACTGTGCGGCCTCTCCCATTGACTCGCTCCCACTGTACGGCGCGCGGCGCTCGGAGTCATTTTCTGCGAAAGCTTCAGAATATACAAAACAGATAAAATAAAACAACTGCACGCTGAAGAGGGATTTTTGCGCTTATGCGACATAGTTCTCCACCCCCGCAATGAGCACAAAACTGGCGTCTCTAAAAATACAGAACTATAGGTTTTTTCAAACGATTAGATCTTTATCGTCTATATCCACGTACTATGCAAGTAATCCGATGTAAATTAACCTGCACGATACATCCGGTAAATCTAAACGCCGAAACATCCGCAGTTTTTTTTTTGTTCGGAAGCGTAAAAAAAAACGTCATTCTTTGGGGGTGTAAATTTTTTATAATTGTCTGGTTTTGAAAGTTCAATTTTCCCCAATATTTTTTGATTATATACAACATTACTTCTTTCAAGAGGTTAAAATTCGTATTCCATATGGCAACACTGCACCATATTAATGGGGTGTTTTAGATTTAGATGTTTTGGCCTCTAAACTCATGGAGGTATCGATGCATAAGATAGATTTCTATGCCTATGCGACATAGGTGGTCAGACTGTCCGCCTTCAATTAGCACAAAACTGGGGTCCCTGAAGTGATAAAACTATTGGATATTTTTTTCCAACAATTAGACCTCTATCCGTGAATTATGCGCGTGATCCGATGTAAATTAACCTGCCTCGTTCGGAATTAGCCTTCGTTTTGATTGAAATATCCGCAAAAAACGGAAAAAGTACAATGTGCTTAAAACTGGCGCTCGGGGCAAGTAAAGTAGATATTGGTGTGAGTTTTGAAATCAGCGCCCCTTTCATTGATTATCGCAATTTCAATTAAATGTATGCATTATTGTCCAAAAGAACACAGATGTTTGGTGCTTGTCGCGGACATTTGTCGCAGAGGCGGCCTGCTTCCTAAGAAGAATGGCTTCCAGCCGTTTGATTCAAATGTGGCTGTTTTGAGTCAAAGTTAGGGTTGCGGTAGCAGTGGGAGCTTGAAAATGTTAAAGTTTTTTTTTTTCCCGGTCCATCAGTTTAATCCTGGCAAGGACTGAACCCTGTTGTCCCTGTTCTTACCAACAATAAGTTACAAAAACTATAATCAATGTTCACTCACTCAAATTAAGTGCGGGTAATCAAATATTCCTGCATCGCGGTGCTGATTTTGCATACTCAATTAATTGAAGGCGCTCTAGTAAATATTCAATAACCGGTTATGTGGTATGGAAATGGACTGAATTAATTTGTTTTGGTTACCAAGATAGCTGTATCAAGTTCTGCAAGCTGATTAACAACAACCGTATCGTTTCATTCAGCCGATGATCGAGTACGTGTTATTCTTATGATTGCTGTCATTACGAAAGGTTTTATTCCGATAGAAACCTTCCCATCTCTGTGGAAATTCGCTGATGATTCCTCAGCTATCGAAGAATTTTCGCTGAGATGAGAGGGTTTCTATCGGGATGAAACCTATAGCAATGACACCACTCATAAGAATAACACTTTCTCGATAGCATTACGATACGGTTGTTCATAAATAATCAGTCTGCTGGCATTTACTTCGTGGTTCGAATAATTAGCCAGGAAAGTGCCTAATATCAGTCTTTATATGCATCAATATACCGACAGATCAGGTTTGTTTACTTCTTTCAAGAGGTTAAAATTCATTGATAACACAATACTCTTTATTTGTTTTGTACTTCATATGGCAACACTGCAGCATATTAATGGGAGGGGGGGATTGAGTTAGATTTTTTGGCCTTTAGAATCAAGAAGGCATCACTTGGGCCCGTAAACCGGAAAAGGTGATCGATGCTGATTATATTACGGGGACTTTTTCATCCAAAAGTCATCTACCTTGGCCATGGTATGGGCATTTGGCGTTTGACGCGGTTTTTGCCTTGTTCAGCTGATTGTAAGCGGCGGGCGCGTGGCGCTAGAGTGCTGCGCTTTGCGGTGAATGAAGTGTAGCGATGGGCGATGACATCATCACCGCGATGACGATTACGGAGCCGCGGCAAGGCAAGGCGTTTGTGGGGATGCGGCAAGCGGCAAGCGGTTTTGCTGTCTGCCGATCAGTGATTGCACAGGCGTGGAGTCCTGCGGTACGTTCGTCTACGGGAAGGTGTTTCGACGGCTGTGTTACGAGCGAGCGGTTTGTTTACGTTTTGTTTCCCCTCCTCCGTTTCAATCAAAAGTATCGTTCGTTTCTATTTCCGCCCCCCTTCTCTTATTTTATTTCTGTTCTCGAAGAAATTCTGTGTTCCCTTTGCATCGTGCGATTTCGAGTTTTCTTTCGTCCGCTTTTTTTCCGAGTTTTTTTTTCACCCTTCGCTAAATTGTTATCAGTTGAAAAAGGAATAAAAAATCGAAATAAGTATGTGAAACTGTTTGTGTTTGTTGAGTGCACTGAATGTTTTGGATCATGGAAACGTGATATTTTTTTTCTTCTATTTTTTCTTGGAATTGGATTACTCCGGAACGTACCGACAACATTTAAAGGTGAGCTAGCTTCAGATTGTTTCTAAGAAAAAAGAAAAAGTACGTTATTCTTAATCGAGAAATATTGAAACTCCATTCGTCATTTGATGGAACTAATCTGGTGATCACAATGTGAGGAGGGGTGGGGTCCAGCGGCAACCCTGGCATTGTCAATTGTGACAAAATTATGAAAAATCGTACACATTTTTCACTTCTGGTTTGTGTCAATGAGGGCATATCTATGCTAAACACGCTCACCATTTAATAACTACTTATTCAACATTCATAGGCACTTGAAAGTCTTAAAATCCGCGCGGAACTTTTGGAACCAAAAAAACTGGCCCACATCTAGCGTTCTAGGGGTCCGATGTTGCATTAGGGCTATCAATATCATGTCTCTAAAAGATAGCTAAAGAGCCCTGAAAGTATGTCCAAAGAATCCTAAAAATATGTCCATAAGGCCCTTAAGATATGTCCTAAATAGTCCTAAAAATAGTGCAAAAAGGTGCCAAAATAGTGCTCTAAAAATTGGCGCAATGTTTTTGAAATAGGTTCATAACGCCCTTAATGGATGGCTAAAAAGTCCTTAAAATATGGCCGAATAATTCAGCTGAAAAATGCCCTTAAAATTATCTTGGGGAGCAAAAAAATCTAGGAAAACTTGATAACTTATCGGCAGGCAAGAATGAATATCCTTGCGGGACATAGCCTCCAGTTTTAAATTCTGTTTTCAAGCTTTACTGGCCGGACGACTTTTTCGAAGCTTTTTTTAGGATCCCCATGAAAAATACCTTACGCAAGCATCATTCCAAATTTGAAGGAAATCGCTTCGGTGCTTCGGTCAATATACGGGAAATAGGGGACGCATTTTGGAGAGCAATACCTAGATTCATTATAACAATGCGTCCCTCCCCTAATTTAAAATTCCGTTTTCCAGTTCTACCTGACGCCTTTTTTGAAACTTTTTCTCGGATCTCATGAAACACCCTAAGGAAGCATGATGCTAATTTGAGGGAAATCGATTTGGCCGATTCGCGGGAGAGTAGGAAATGCATTTTGGAGGATCGTTATAGCTTTATAAATATAATAATAGGAAATGCATATGGGAAGGGGGGGGGCGTTAGCATCTTAAATAACATTTGGGTGGAGGAAGCTGTCTGCTCCCGAACTAACTTAATCGGAACCAACATTTTCAATCGGTTAAAATTAATCGCACCGATACATATTGAATTGCCTAAGCACATTTGATCTTTGACTTAGATTCCCAAATTGAGGATTGGTAGGAATTTGTCAATTCTTCAAACCCTTCACTAACTTTGAGCCCTGTTGGCGCTGTATGTTTGCACGCAGGACTTGGAGTGTTTACTGTTCAACTCTTTTTGATCCAAATCTAATCCATTTTTCTTTCATTATTCTTTTTTTCTTCCATTAAAGCCAGTTAGAGGCGTGAAATGTGTTCCATGTTCGATATATCATTTCAAAGTAAACAAATGGAAGCGAACCAAATTGGAGCTAACGTTGTGTGACTGTGTTTGAGCAAGAAGGAGGGGGGGGGGGTGGAGAGAACTCGGGTCAAGGTTTTGCTTATTCACCGCACTCCTTCAAGTCACTGCTTACCTTGTGATGGCGTTACTTAAAGCGATCATTGTCAACTTTACTTACTGTCAGTAATCCAACTTCAGGGGTTGAGCTCGCCTCGTAGCTTGCAATCAGGCAACGTTGCATTTCGTCCATTCAAACCCACGAAAAAGATTTAATTTAACTGTGCTTATCGCACAACTAAAAGTTCGATTATTTTAATAGGTTTAAATGGACGAAATGCAACTTTGCCAGTTGCACCCTCCGCGAGTAAGGCTTGGGGATGCCTCACCCTAAGATACCTACTTAAAAGGCAGTATTTTACTAAGCTGAAATATATTATGAGTATGTCTCAGACTTTTGATTGAGCGGCAACATAGCGGATCAGATGTGGAGTAATATCGCTTGAAATTAATGCTCGGACTGCTAAGAGCATAGTTTGGCAAGTATTAATCGGTTAATCCTTTTTAAAAGTAATAGAGATGGATTTTTGCGGTAAAGAAGCATAAGTGTTTCTATGAAATCAACGTTTTGAGATGAAATAAATTGTTGTTTTTCAAGTAAAATTATTTTCATTGAAACCGGCACGCCTAAATTACTGCTAAAATTCATCCAGATTACTTTTAAAACGTAAAATTGATTTTGAAATCAGGCAACGAATTGCCAAACTCAGGTTGGGAGCATCAAACAAGTTCCAAAATTGATTAAAAAATTCTGTAAATACGTTTGAACTAAATTCCAAAACGGCGATAATAAAGCGAGTCATAACAGCCCGTCAACCGCCTTCAATTCGAGTATAGGCAAAATGAACACCGCAGAGTAGGAACATTTAACTACCCACTTAATTTAAGCGATCTATCGATGATTTGTCTGAGAAAAATTGTCTCGCAACAGTATCCTATTAGTGAAAGGGTTAAATGTATTTATTGCTTCCGTGAGTAAATTTTGGACATTTTTGATACTCTCCCGACGTTATTCTTAACCCTTGTGAGCCTAAGGGGGGGGGTAGATTTGTACCCCAGGCCAGTTTTTTTGACGCCATTTTGTCAAAACTGCTCAAAAATTTTTGGGACTTCATGACATTTTAAGTTAGGATACTTAGAACACGTCTACCAAATTTCATTAATTTTGATGAATTTTTGTCGATATTATAGAAATTTAAAGTGTTGGGGTACAAATATACCCCCCTTCGTCCTGCCAGTTTTAAGTTTGGAACCATCTATTACAGTGAATTTTACGGAAATTTTATGTAGATTAAGAATATTAAGTCAGATCATTGAAAAAAAATTGGAAATTTATCAAAAATGGAAAAATAATATGGTACCTCATTTCATTTTTTCCATTTTTTTATTTTGACATTTTTTTTAAAAGTAGGTGTAAATTTGGCAACATAGCAAAAATTTACTCAAATTTCGCATAAATTACTCTCTTAGGGTACTAAGTACATAATCCATCCATTAAAGTTTCAAAATTATTGATACTGACTGTGCTGCATGAAAATATCCTTGGGGGTACAAAAATACCCCCCCCCCCCAGTCCTTTGTGTTACCGAAGTACCTTAGGCTCACAAGGGTTAAGCGATGGTTACATGGACCCTCCTCATTGCTGTATCAAAAGTTAGCAATTGACCCTAATGACCCATCGAAACGGATAAATTCAAAGATTACAGAATGAATGACTATATAGGAAAAACAGAGAACACGCTTCGTTAGTGCTGGTAAAACTTTTGTTAGAAAAATGACCCAGAGAAGACTCCAAGCAGAGCGAACCAAAGGTTTTGTACACCTCACTAAAACGATTTTGCTCGGTGAACCAAAGATTTGATTTGCTCAGTATTTTGCTGTGTGAATCAAAGATTTGATTTACTCAGCCAAGGTCTTTTGCTGGGTCATTTTTCTACCGAAGGTTTTGTCAGTGCTACCAATCAAAGCGTTTTTTTTTTCTGCGTGCAATTTTAGTTCCATTAAATGCACAATATTTTAAATAATGGATGTGTCCAACATTCAAGAACTCTGACTTGAAAATTCTTGAGCTCATGGTGCTGGTATGAGTTCCCGACTTGCGCTCTGACACTTTCTCAACCGTACAGTGACTAGATAAACCACAGTGTGGTCATTTTGGTCGTGTTGCTGATTGGCTGGCGTTTACACACCCAAGCGGCCTCTTCCGCCAATAAGAACGCGTGGAAAATGCCTGATTTTCAAAGAAAAATAAGAACGAGCGGATGTATGAGTGAAGAGGAGTTGAGAGAAGAGAATGTAAACAAACTGGCCGCTATGACGACGGCTGAGACGAGGGATTCCCCTAATTCAATGATTATAGCAAAATAAGGGCTAACGTTGAAGTTTGAAGCTCAGTTTCATAATTTTGACGCTTTAAACTTTCGATAGAGACCTTATTTTCTAAATTTGGTTTGATATATTTATATTTTTAACGATTTTTTGAAAATCGGGCGTTTTACACGCGTTCACATGGGCGGTGAGGTCGGCTTGGGTGCGTATCAATTTACCACACTGTGGTTTATCTGGTCACTGTACTCAACCGGAGGATTTTTTTTTTGTTTTTTTTTGTTTTTTGTTTTTGTTTTTTGGAAAAATCGATATAATTTGTAAAATATATAAATAACTTCTTACCACCCGCAAACACTCTCCGACTTTCGTAAGACTCGATCTGCAATAAAATACGGAATCAGCACCTTTCAATGCTAATTCGCGCTCATGAATATGAATGGAAGGGTGGATGCAATTCATCGTGCGTGAAACTCAAGATGACGTTTCACGCATTGCGCCATCTTCTTCGGGGACGAGGGTCGGTCATGAATGAATCGTATCTTATCGCAAGCCGTATATAATAATTTATTCTCTCTCTGTACATTCCTTCGCTCAAATCGGTGGTGCGCTGATCGGGAATGGGCGCCAGTTGTGAACTTTTGATCATGGGCGGCTTGGGTGGTGGGGGTTGTGTGATACAGTCATGCTGCTCAATTGAACTGTTTTATATTTCCGTCTACCGGTGGAATTACCGCTGAATTTGAAAATTCCATTATTTTCGACACTGATTTCATCAGTGTCCAAAAAGATGAAGATCAGAGTACTCTCAAGTCTCATGTATACTACCTAAAGATGCCTTAATTGATCTATTTCATCTTTTTGTCCACTGCTGAATCTGAGAATACGCCAAACTTGGGCAAAACTAACAATAAGTCGAAACAAACATTAAGTCGTCGAAAAACAACTAAAATGTCGAATTATCCAGCAAGGCGGGCTAGCTGAATCAGTCGTTAGTATACTGATAAACTAATAAGTTACAACAAAAAATGTTTTGTCTTCTTGAGCGACTAATTACTAATTTAGTTGCTAGCTGGACTAATGCGACGACTTAGTTTCGTTTTAGTTTTGCACAAGTATGATTCACAGAAAACGGCAATTCTTGGAAGGGTGGAAACAGTAGCAGTTTCTGCAATGCAGCAACAACGGATTTTCTCCATTTAAACCTACGTACAATAATCGAAGCTCAGGGATTCACTGAACCTTTGAGAAATCGATACTTTTGCATAGGTTCACATGGCAAAAACTGTGGTTGCCAAAAAGCACGAGCCGCAGCCGCTACTGGGTGGAAGATTGCAGTTGTATCGTCATGTGCCGGAAAAAGGAAATATCGATGATTCACGCCACTATGTCAGAGCGAGATCGGGCGGAGAGCAGAAGGCCGGGTGCGGGGGAGGGGGGGGGTCACAAATCTAAATAGCGCGACTCGCAAGCACTGATTGTGAGAAGAAATTTCAGTTATGAAAATTAATGCAGCAAAGCAAACCGAGTTCACCTTGGTTTTTAGTTTTTAAAAACCGAGAGAAAATCCTCTCGTTCCTGCAAATTTGTTAATTTGCACGCTTCTTTCGAGCCTCCCCCCTTACCCTCTCATACTGTTCCCACTCACTCGTCCCCTCACCCCACACCCCCACACTCCGCCAACGCTTCTTCTCTTTCCTCTCCGTAGAGCTGAGAGAGTGAGAACTCCTTCCTTAATTTGTTCCTGTGCCCAACCCACGCTGTTACAACGCGACCGTTCACAGCTTTTTTTCTCTCTTCGCACAATTGCACGCATGGATTTCCCGGGTAGGGAGGGGGGGGGAGCTCAAGACAAATTAGAATCGGCTGCTAACCTAACCTCCACCCATGATTCAAACTCATTTTTTTGCACTGTTTTGTTTGTTTTTACCTGGCACCGTATCCGTTTTTAATTATCTTGGCAACTGAAGAAGTGGAACTAAAAGATCCTGACTTCAGGAGACTGAGAAATATAGATATATGCTAATAGCCGTAGCCAAGATTTTGATTTTCCTCTCTTTTTCCCTACTTGACTACATGTGTTAGAAAAGGACAGAAACAGGGACTGAAGTCACGTGATAGCCTCTGTCTCCATCCTTTTCTAACGCATGCAGTTGAATGGGGATAGAGAGATGAAGACAAATTCCTGGTTACTGCTGTGGTTATACTTACCATCAATCTTGTGCAATTCTGCGAAGGAGGGAAAAATTTAAACGAAAAAGGTTTTGTTTGTCAGACTTGATGCCTTGGATTTTAATCCGCCCACTTAAACAGAAGCGTGTAAGATATAAACATGGAGAGCCAGCGCGTGTCAAGACTTGACAAGGGTTATGCACCTAGGAGGCGGGGGGGGGGTGTTAGGGGGGCTGCGTGGACTAAGTTTCCTCTCTCATTTTCTTTTCTTAGGCCGAGATAAAGTTATCAAAAACTGGTGCGCAACTGAAGAAGTTCTTTTTAATTAATGGAGGAGGTACCGCCAATTTATGTATTTTCAGTTTAATATAGAGCAAAATATCGTATTGATTGTCGTCTGAGGATCTCTGGTGCCAAACAAACTCTGATTTAATGTATTTCCCCCATTAGCGCATTTTTGAACGGAAATTTAGGCTATCAAATTGAACAATTAATGCGACCCGTTTTGCGCTTATGATTTCTTCATCCTCAAAATTGCTAATTTATGCCTGGTTACTCGATTAAAACTGCCGGCATCAACAAGATATTACAGATAAAACGATGCATTTGAAGGTTTGAATCACCCTACCTTCTAATGGTTTTTTATTGACTCCCAATCATCTCTATAAAAAGAGGCGTTTTTCAGTCTCTGCTAAATGACGTGCCTCCTGATTAATTCGCAACTCACATTTACATACCTAACAGACGAATCTATAATTGGCGCGTCTACTGATTGGTTATCTTAGAGCGAAAATCTGCGCGCATGTCTAACTTAATGACGCGATGGCTTTTTACATTCCCTTTTCTTGCTCTGATTCAGAGTTCTCTTTTTCGTTTTATCTCAGCCAGAGAGTCTTTTAATTAAATTTTTTAACGACCAATAAAACCTGAAAAACTTCGAACGATTTTACGACTATCAAGACAAATTAAATTACAAGTTGAGACTCTCTTTCTGGAGGACTTTTACCGCGCGTACGGGCGCTTCGTCAGGGTCAGCAGACAGGAGAAAGATGAGTTTGAGAAATGCATGGAAAGGAGGAAATCAAGGAAATCGATTCTTATTTATAATAGTTAGGTTACTCCATTTCTGCATTGTGAGAATTCTTCTTTTAATCTAAGGTGTATTTCGTTTGTGTTGAAGAGACTGCACAGTGAAATATTGACTAAGGGGAACTTCCTTTAACCCAAGGAAAATGTCTGCTGCTACAAGTAAAAGATTCCTTGTTGTGACAGTTCTCCTTCATGCAACAGAACTTTACTTCGCGCAAGGAAAACTGTCACAAGTAAACACTTGTTTCCTTGTTTTTAAAGAAGTGATTCCTCTGCTCAGGGCTGCCGTTTTGCGTATAATCAATGCTATTTTTCTATTCACCGATGATTCCACCGGCTGAGAAAAGATTACACCGATCAGTTTAGTGTATGACTGTAATGCACGAAAATATTCTGATCTGTAATCTTTCCTTAATCGGTGGAAACTCCGTTGATTAATTAAAATATCCGCAAGTTTTTTAAAGTCATCGACGACTCCACCGGTTGAGAAAAGATTACAGATGCGAGGATTTTAGTTTATTACAGTGATGCACTGAACTGAACTGTGTAATCTTTTCTCAACCGGTGGAATCATCGGTGAATTGAAAAATAGCATGCGTGTGCGCAGTCTTGGTTTCTTTCTTTTAGCCACCCACACCCATAGATCTGATGGATCCAAGAACTTGTCCAAAAAACAAACATGCCTATACTCACTATTTTGTATTTGAAAACGGCAAGGGGTAGACAGTGAGTATGATTATATTGATGAGAGTTTGACTTCAGTTTACGTATACTCTGTTCCATTCAATATATTAATGATGGTGCCTGAAGAAAAAATATCGACAGATGTAGCGGTCTTTAATATTGGCACTGCCGGAGTACTTAAATGAAAAAAAAAAAAGAAGAAAAAAAGAAGGAAACAGGAGTAAGAATGATGTTGATTGCAGGTTACTCCTTGTTTGTTCGTCACTGATTGATACCGGTGAATGGTAATGCTCGTTGTCAAACAGGATGGATAGAGTATGTGTGGTCTTTTGCCGTGAGATGATAAATCGGTGGATATTCCTCTCGACAATTCACTCAAATCACATCAATCCATCATGCAACATTTGCATATTCACTGCGATGAAAAAAAAAACGGTTTCGCGTCGTCTCAATCACCGTGGCGTTAACGTCTCACTGTTTTTTCAGTGAATCGGAATTACGAATATCATGTCCCTTTTGTCAGAATTTTACTATTCAAATTATTCGTGAGAGGCACGGTGTTCCGGCCTTTGATTGCAATGATGTCATAGTCCTCTAATCAAACAGGTCGAGGCCAAAAAAAAAAAAAACAAAAAAAAACTTTTGAGTTCTTTGTCGACAGTATAAATCATGCGCATCACGTACAGTCAACGAATTAAATAATGTCAGTTGACTCCGTAGATTTTGGTTAAGGTAGGCAACCTGCACTATTTGCCACAATGAATTGAAGCATTGCAGGTGGCCTATTTTGCCAACATTTAAGGAGTCAACTGACATTATTTAATTCGCCGACTGTACAATCATGACGCGCTGCCGTTTTGTGGATTATTAATTACATTCTACGATCCATCCCCAGTTCAAACAATATTTACATTTATCAGTTGCGGGAAGTATATAGCAATGACTGATAGAAATACTTACATTGGTAGTTTTACTGGCTGAAGCAAAGATTACGTAATCAATGCACATCAGAGAAGCGCAATCAATGGCTTATAGAAATATATAGTCTTATAGTCACTAGAAAACAATTCCTAAGTCCATTTCAAGGGGCAATACCGGTGCGATTAAGCAAAAAAAAAAAAAAAAAATAATACAATAGTAGTGAGATTGCAAAAAAGGGAGGTTTTAGGGGTCACTCCCCCCACTGCACTATGGTCTGAGATCGTCAAGAAGTGGCCATAATAATCGGAAAGTAAATTTCTCATTAGTTTATCTCTTATAAACTTTTTACATCAATTTTAACAGCAAAAAACATTTTTAACAAGCAATTTAAACCAAAGAGATGTCACTGGAAAGTTTTAAATTAAGCTTAACTTGTCGAAAACGATGATATTCGGTGTTATTTTTTGCATTGATTTTTTGCCGCTTTTTTTTTCGATATCAGACTAAAGTGCACTGAAATGAAGGAGGAGGTCAGGGGCCCCCGAATTTCTGAATGAGGGGGATCTTAGAGTTTTCCCCAGAATTTTAATAAAGCGGGTCCGAAAACTGGGGTAAGGAAATGGAGAGCACGGGAAGGGAAAAGCCCTGCAAGGTAATCGATGGATAGACTTGATCTACATATACAGGCTCATCAGGTAACACCAACACCAACACCAACTAACATATTGCTCATCAGCGGAACTGGGTCGCGAAGATACAATGTACAATGGGTTGTCGACGCCGCTAGAGAGGAGACTGACTTCGGAGGGGCCCATTATAGCGGGGGGGGGGAGGGGGGCGTTGGAGTGAGAGGAGTCATTGTGTTTTTGAACGGAATTAATTTGAATAAAACAAACATATAGTCGTACAAAGGACGCAACATGCGGAATGTATAGCGGGGGCTTAGGTTCAGGTCCTCGCGTGTTTTAACGTCACCGGTCATGATGTAATTGTTTTATAATTTTCTCGCTCCTCTTGCGTCTTCCCCATGCCCCCCCTTATCCTCCCCCCCCGCCATCTTTCCTCGTCATCTCACCTTCTTTTCTTGCCCTTTCGTTTTCGATATTTCGTTCTGATCCGGTTATTCAAATCAATTTTTCAAGGTCGCTCGGGAACCCGTTGAGGAATTCATATTGGCAAACAGCTGTCTGCCGATTCGCCAGTAACGGGGCTGTATGCAGACTCTTGCTTTTGATATTCAAGTCGGATATCACGTGAATATGAGCGAAAACTATCAGTGATGGTAATACTGAAAACCTTAAAAATTAATTCATAATCTTAATGCACGGAATAAAGGTTAGGGACTATTTACCCACAGTTTGCGTCCAATTTCAATCGGCAAAAGTTGCGGAAAATATCATTGACTTTAAAAAATTTAAAACCAAAGTTGGGAGATTATTCGAAAACTTTGGAGTTGTAGTATTCAATTTTCAGTCTGAATGTCGCCGAAATTGGTGACGTTTTTCCTAAAGGTTCACATTATTCCCCCAGTTCTTGCCGGTGTCGAGGGACCTAAACTTTGGGTATAAATATAGTTCCAACTTGTCTTTCCCGTGTGAAAGTTTTCAAACGCCGCGCGTTTGGCGACCTTGGTGTCGTTCCTGCATATGTAAACTATACTTTGGGCGAGCTCTTTATCCTAATAATGCGTGTCCCTTTCTGTTTAGTCGCAAAGGAGATTTATACCCTGAGCGACCTAGGCCCAATAAATATAATGTTCAGTTCGGGCGGTCTTTTGTTCTCAACCCCACTTTATGCGAATCCTCGCTCTTGATTGGTTGATTGGTTGAGTCCGCGAGTGACTTTCCTATTTTTTTCTTTTTTAAAGTGCTCATTATGATTTTCGCTGGATTTTAGCAAGAATGGAGCTCTTACAAACTTTTGCTATGAGCAAATAAATAGTCCAATCTGATATAAAGACCAGCGGAAATCAAAAAAATCACACTAAGAAAGCCCCAAAGTCAGTAAGAAACTCAGATAACTGCTATAACGGCAAGATCGTAATGGCGGCTCAACGCAGGGCTCATGGGAGATTCCTGTCTATTATGTCACTTTCTCTACGGAAACTAAGATATGTCTATATTTAGATAGGAATCTCCCATGATACCTGCGTCTCGCCGCCATTGAGTCCGATTCTGAAAGTGAATTTCGTGATTTTTTAGTGTACTCGTCGTAATTTTACAGGTTTTTATGCAAGCGTCGCCACTCTTGAATCCCCCCCCCCCCCATAGCAAAAGTTTGCAAGAGCCCCATTGACTTGAATGAATTCATTCACTGTAGCAAAAGTTCGCAAGAGCCCCATTGCACCCCCAAGAGATCAATATTTTTGCATAGGATTAAATGACAAATAGGCGTGGTTGTCAGACTGCACGAACCGCCACTGATGAAGTCGTAGGCAGGTTAGAAGTTATTCGAATCGAAATTATGAGTATCTTCGCGAATAATTATTAGAAGGAAAAATATAATTTAAAAGGGAAGGTCAAAATGGCAACACTGCTTGTTTGGTGCATACTTTAAATTTCCAACTCTATATTTTTCTCGGTTTGAAAAGTTCACCGCGTATACCGATCGACTCTTACAGATAGCCGCGCCGTGCCACCATCGCCTGGCTGCAACATTTTTTTCACCGGATTGAAAAGATCGTGAGACGCCCTACTCCCTTCTTGTCCGCGCGTGAACAATTTTAACAAAGTTAAAATTTATTCCTCGTGATACAGCCCCCCCCCCTCTCCCCAAGGTCTAATTATATTGGCACACACAAGCAGTTGTTTGTTTATTTGCCGATTATTTTTTTGCTTTTCTTTGCTCTTTCTCTCCTCTCTCTTCTCCTGGAGAAAAATTTCATCCTTTCTCTCTCTCTCTCTCTCTCTCTCTCTCTCTCTCTCTCTCTCTCTCTCTCTCTCTCTCTCTCTCTCTCTCTCTCTCTCTCTCTCTCGCTCGCTCGCGATTGGTATTTCAGCCAAGGACCAATAATTTATTTTATTGTTGTGTAAACGTTAGCATTGCAAACGGAGAATTCCCTTTTTTATGTTTCTCTCCATGTTTGGCTCCATTAATCTTCTGTGTGCTTTGAAGGTATTTGTGAGGGCATAATCTCTAGAGATTTGACAAGTGTGCGATTGAAAATGGAATCATTGACAGCGTCGTTATGCAATATTCATGCGATCCGGTTGTGTGGGTTTTTTTCCCCCCGCGATCAGTATAAAGCGAATTTACGAATACTATTCCGGATCGGGTGAAGTTTTTTTTTTTTTTTACCGATCCAACGGAGCATTTTATTTTGTTACCAACGGTTGCTTTTTGATTGGAAACGATCAGCAACACTCACCGATATAATTCAGGCCAATCAGAACGCATTGGCGATTTTCGGTTTCATCGTTATTGGCGAACTTCCACTGAACCCATTTTGCGAGGTGGATACCATTTTTAACACTAGAGACGTAGGTATGCGATCGGTACAAACAATAATCGTTTGTATTTGACCGGTTTATAAAGTCCAACATGGAGTTTTAAAAATATATAAATTACACTGTTTATCACAATTTTACGTGACGCAGTATTCGGGGATCGTTAGGGTTTTTTGGATTGTCAACTCACGTTTTTTATCGATATCAATATTTTCATTTCCTAAGTATACATACGTGTCGAAATCTTCTCATAAAAATTTGAATTTAATTCGACTGACATCATTATTCTTCCTGATGAAAATGCTTAAATTAATTACCTACTTTGTTCAATCTTTTTGTTTACTTGCTTGCCGTGAATGAAAAATATGTTTATATGCAATCATTTTATCAATGTGGGTCGAAACCAGAATGGATACTAGTGATTCCCATGGGTATATAGCTGCATTTAAAAACATACAGTTTAAATGTTTATCACAGCAACGGCCATGCCTCAACTGTTTCAGATGTGGGATAGACAGAAAACGCGCGATCGTAGTGAACCATCTCTGAAATTACATCGAAAACTCTTTAGCACAATGTTTCAATTTGAACATCAATTTTTCAAACATGTTCAAATTTGTCCTAGTAGAAGGGCTCCAAAATACTCCTCCGATCGTCGAGATATTCCAATGCCTCCTTCCCCCTTCTAGACCCCCCGTGCTCAAAACTTTGTTTTTGTAGCCTCACCAACGTTGAGTTTACGAGCCACTACTGGTCCGTAGATAGTTTAACCTGTTTAGTGCAATTGAGCCTGCATAAATGTTTATCTATTAAGGAACGGTCTTATACGTTGGTTGGAGAAGATAAAGTAAGATTCAACATTTTATCACTGTTTCATCATTGGATTACATACATTATAAGTATATTCTGCATGATCATAAATGTCATCTCTGAAAATTATTACTTTCACATAAAGGGGGGGGGGGAGGCCTGGGAGCTCCAGTTCGACGCTTCGGTCTTTTTTCATCCCTTGTTTTTTTTTAACCCACCTAATATAAATCAGAGAGAAACAGAGATAGAGCGAGAGAGAAAGAGGAAGAAAGAGATGGAAAGAGAGAGATAGAGAGAGAGAGAGGGAGTGGGAGAGAGAGAGAGAGAGATAGAGGGAGAAAGAGATGGAGAAAAGGTTGTTCTGGTGATCCAGGAAACCGTGAACTGGTTTTCTCTGTCTGGATCCTCCGCCCGATCATACAGTGAACATGCAGGAATTCGTAGTTCTCTCTCTCTTTGCTCATCTGAACGCATGCGTTAGAAAAGAATAGAGATAGGGGCTGTCACGTGACGTCAGGCCCTGTTTCTGTCCTTTTCTAACGTATACGTTCAAATGGGTAAAGCGAGAGAAAGGCAAATTCCGGCTAACATGCACACAACAAGTTTTCCTCGTTTTGAGCTGATGTCACGCCCATGTTGCCGCATGCAATATTAAGAATGAGTTCAGTGAAAATATCAGAGATCTAGATCTCACCTAATTATGGCATTCATTATTTAATGGGCGGATCAAAACTAATGTAAAGTATACAGCCCGACGCTTTTAATCAGGGTGGGTGGATCAACTGGCAAAAATTGATTTCGATTCTTTAGGGCCATATCATGGAACGAGTGTAAAAAAGTGAAATCCCTGACCTTACATTGTCTTTGATTCATGTTGAGACTTGCCAGAGCTATACCGCTTTGTGTAGAATGGGGCTCATGCTAACTTTTGCTAAATGCGATTGAATAGTTGATTCTTGAGTAAAATCCAGCGGTAATTACGATGAGCTCATGAAAAATTACGAAATTCACACACAGAATCACGAAATGACTTTAAGTTTTAGGCGTATAGGTAATGGTGGATTTACGCTGGTACCATGGGAGATTTCAATATAATTTGAGGGCCAGTTCTTCAGTGTATTTCTTTAGAGAAATAGACAAACTAGACAGGAATATCCTATGATAATTTCATAAATTCGCCATCTTTGCTCTTAAATGGCATAGTTTAAACTTTTTAGTTATTTTGTGAGTCTGTGAGTAAATTTCGTAATTTCTTAATGGGCTTATAGTAATTTTTGTTGGATTCCTCTTAATTATCAACTATTCAATCGCTTATATTAAAAATTAGCAAGAGCTCCAATAATGTCTTTATTAATTAACTCACCGATGACTCTACCGGTGGATCGAAAGATTACACTGTTCAGTTTAGTGTATGACTGAAATGTACGAAAATACTTTAAATTGCAATATTTTTCTATAACGGGTGGAGTCTCCAGTCACCGGCGTTGACAAAATTTGTGGATATGTTGATAGTATAGCGGCGATTCTGCTCCGATTTAGAAAGGATCACAGATGCAAGACGCTAGTATTTTCTTTCCTGCATTATAATCTCTATTCCCGCACTGGGTCCCTATTCAGGTTAGTCATACCTCAAAAACAGCATAATTAACAGTCGGCGTTCACGGCGTTCTTCCATAGCACAGCAGTATAACAATCCACCATGCCGCGCACGGCACACAGTGGGCAGTATTGAGAAATTTGGTTGTCAACAATGAGAAAGTCAAAATTACCAATTCATTCAAAAGCTTCTAGGACTAAATTCAACTCCCTTGAAAATCACTTCTTACTCAAAATTCAAGCTAAAATATGTTTCCAGAGCGTCTAAAAATTAGTTCAGCTTTAATATATGAATGATAATTATTCAAGGTGATTTTACCATGCTGATGCTTGGCCGTAAAATTACCAATTTCTGCCCTCTAGTGCGGTGCGAGGCTCAAGGCACAAGGCACAGCGCACGCAACTGCACGCTGTTGTTTGCATTCATCTGCCGCAACACAACGCGGGGGTGAGGCTGCAATGCAACGGAAACAATGAATGAGATAGACATTTTCTCTTTTAATTCATTTTTTTTTCTAAATAAACTCTTTATGTATGAGTGTTTATGAGTGAGTATATAAGTGTACAAATGTGTGGATGTGCGGATATGTAGGTGAGATGCGTGAGGAAGAACAAGAGTGAGACAGAGCTAGTGGTGCCGTGAACATGAGCGAGACAGATCTATATAGTGGTTCTTTGCTCCTGATGGGTGCCTTATTCCGCATTTATTCATCTTTCATTCATATATTAGCCTCCTTATCAAACTGACTATGAAAAGAGATGTGCTCGCTTGCTTACAATGAAACGGTTTTGTGCAGAAAGGAGTCAACTGCTATTGATTTCCTATATGTAGTTAGTTTTTCTCCTCAAAAAGCTGTCCAATTATTATTATCATAAGTCGGCCGGCGCGGCGATCGGCCCCAGCTTAGGAAGCTTATAGGTACACTTAATGAGAACAGCTGTATTAGTTGTTTGATGGTGCACATCACACATGCGCGGAAGTGCGGTGTCTCGTGAAATCCGATCTATCAATGTCTCTTCCGTATAAAATGGAAACAGATCAAGCCCCAGGCTTGGAAGGTGGTGGGGGGGGGGGGTGTCAATTGAACCCTCGTGAAATCGATATTTTTACATGAAGCGTATATAGTAACAAAACTAGCAATGTTCATTTCCTACGAATTTTGGAAAACCGCGAAAAACTGTTGTTAATCGATAAAGCGTTGCAATAGACTAGTGAATGAGTATCTTAAGGGTGCAATGCAGAGTTGATACTTGAGATGGATTTTACTTGGCTTTGCTTGAACAATACTCAAATGGAGTCGAGTGAGATAAATTGCATCTTAAAGACGCTCATCGCTGACTAATACAATTCTTGAGAAATGTTGAGACCATTCTCCTGAGGTTTGCTTTAAGTACATCATATGATTCGTTTTCAAACAAAGTGTCTCTAAATTGAAAATTCGTGTCTCAATATCACTTGAAAATCTCTTCAAACTCCCTCGAGAAATCTCAAGGCGTTTTGGCTCAAGTTACGCTTCTGGATTTCAGATTGAATCCGGAGGAAATCCTAGCCAATTAGGAGATAGCAAGGAAAGTCTTTGAATCGCACCCTTAGACACGCTAAAATTGTTCCACAAAATTGCTAAAAACTGTGTTAGAAAAAATTGTATGTTATGGACGTAACTTGTTTTAACTCGTTTTTTTTCTCAATCCTTGCAATACATCAACTTCTGAATTGACTGACCCAATTTTTGTTTTCTTTCTCAAAGTCAGACACACATGGTTGAGGAGCATATATCTCACTCATCGCACTGGCAAAAGTTTGCAACAAACTTGTTCCGTGAGTAAATAACCAAATGCACAGATCCATAAATACATAGGAAAAAAATAAATAAATAACGGGATACATGGATAAAATGAGCTAATGAATACTGAAATGTAGGATTAGTTAGACTAGGATCAGCAGGAATATCAAAGACGGATCTGACTGATTTAGCGCGTTGTTTTTGGTGTCACTCCCGACTCCTCCACATAGTAATACTGACTTGTGAGGTGTCCCTGATGATAGATTATAACGGTTACACTGTCCTACATAAGCTGATTAGAAAGATCTTAAATAGAATAAAAACCCCTCTCAGCGGGGGATCAGTTCGTTTGAAATATCCATCGAGCTGCGAGCTCATAGGCTGATTGCGTGCGCCGCTGTTCGATGTTCGATCACCCACCCAGTGGCACGTCTAAGGACCTGTCTCTCTCTGTCTCTTTGCCCCTTTAAATACATGTATTAGTAGAGGATGGAGTTAGGGACCGAAGTCACGCGGTAGCTTCTCCTTCTGTTATTTTCTAACTTATTCATTTTTATGGACAAAGAGAGATAGCAGATAAAGGAGTTCCTGGATGGGGGTCAGTGCACTCATCACGATGAACCTGGGTCGGTATATAATAACTGGATTACTAACTAGAATGTGAATCGATAGACTTTTCGATTAATCCTTATCTCGCTTTTTTCTCTCTCTTTTTTTTCGTGATTTTTCAGTCGTGATATTAAGTCCAGCCGATGAGCTGTCCAGTGGTGGCTCGTGCAATGTGGCAACAACGTACTCTCTTCATCTAAACCTAGGTAAAACAATCGAATCCCTATGGTGCATTTATACCCCTAAGATATCGATACTTTTGCATAGGTTTAAATGGCAAATAAGCACGGTCGCCAGATTGCGGGAGCCGCAGCCGCCACTAGAGCTGTCGATCCCTTGTCATACACGTTGCAGTTTACACTTTATTTAAAAATGGCAAAGAACGTTAAAATTTACTTTGAATGCATAATCGGGGACAAAAAGTGTTTCAGATGACTCCTTAGATTTTGGCTTTGGTAGGTCACCTGCAATGCATAAAATAATTGAGATGAGTATTGCGGGTAGCCTACCGTCTTCTTCAGTCATCTGAACTGCTTTCAGTTCCCGACTGCACTTACAGTCTGTGTGATATATTATCGACTGTGAAGTCGGGGACAAAAAGAATGTATAGCGACTCCTTAAATTTTGGCGTAGATAGGCCACCTCCAATGCTTGGAATTCATTGTAATAAGTATTGCGGGTAGCCTAGGCGAGAACCCACCTTGTCGGTGGTCAAAGTTGTTAATCCAAAAATTAAAAAAAAGAGAGAGAAAAAAAAACATCTGTAACCTTTATATTAGGAAACATTTTTTACTTGAGGAGGCAAAACAAACACATTCTTTTGATCGGTACTTCCAAGCCCATCTCTCAGAACTCGAGCGCATCTTCAGGAAGAGTTGTGCTTCCGTTACCGGTGTGGCTAGTCTCAATGATATTCATGATATCAGTGACAGATGAATCTTCAAGATCTAAGTTGAAATATTCTTATCCATTACTGTCCAATCAGGTATTTGAAAAATGTTAACCTTTCCTTGTCGAGATGTTCACCACAAATAATTTACCTTCTATCCTTAACTTACGAATTCTTTGCTTAGTATGCCGAAAAATGGTCGAGCGACCGCGCCTCTTATACTTTAAATGTGGTTTCTACTTCGGAAATGGCATTCATAGTGCGCATGCGTTATGAAAGTGAATGATTTTAAATCATAACTTCTTTGGTGAATCGGAACGGAATAATTAAGTAGACTCGGCATGGAACCGAAAACTTGACTCCTGAAGATAGAAGATGGAGATGACTTTATACAAGTTTAGTATTTCATTTTTTTTAGGTGTTCGCCTCAAGGATCAAAGGTGCATTTTGAAATACACATTTGACAGACAACATTGTAAAAATATCTCTCTTCGAAAACGTCATGCCACGCCGTGAAGTCGATACCTTTTTCAAATTTCCAAGAGGCAGGTGACATTCAAGTGTTGAATGTGTGCAGCTCGTTTAAGATGTTTCATCGAAGCCATCCGATTGATTCAAGATTCAACGCAGTGCTCAGTGGTGCACTCAGCCTATTCTATTTAAATGTCAAGAGAGAGTTGAGGGACGTTTTTGGAATGGATTGTGCTAGAAACATACAGTCGCCTCCCCGTCTCTTTCAGATTTTACTTACAATCGGCTATTGGCGGATACAAGGGGGGCGAAGGGGGCGATCTGTCCCCTCCACCCGTTCGACCAAAAAAGGGGGGAAAATAGGGGGAAGGAAATGTGGGAAAAAAGGGGGAAAGGAGGAGAGTACAAAGGAAAAAGGGGTCACCGGGGGGGGGATCCCAAGCTCGCTCCTCCTCCCCCCCCCCCCCCCCCCCCACGTGATGACTGGATCCATCAATGCAATCGACTTTTATTTTATAACAGCCCAAAGAAACATCGTTTTGTTTTAAAATTTTTCAGATCAAATTAGCATAATAAACAACATATCAACTGAGATGCGTTGTCCTTGTCATACTATGTCGATCAAAGGCAGCTAGCTCTTTAAATCTGACAGATTTTGACAGAAGCTAACATTTTTAGTTCGATCCACAGCATATCTGTTATTGTAGATATGATATTTTGAAGAAATAATCCGGATGTGCAGGTCATCAAGTGAAAGCCAAGATGTTTATGCATGGGCCTTGCAAACGCGCTGGTGCGATCCTTCATTTGGTTTGGCATTGACGAAAAATTCATAATCAAACGGATGGATGGATGAATGAATAGTACTCAAGAGGCGGTTTTCAATCAACCTGTGTTTTTCAAGACTTTACGATAGGAGAGTGGGCTACGGCCGCCCGACGCGGTGTTTTGCCCACACCTGCGCTGTCCTGCTCCCTCCGTTAACACTTGATCGAGCACGCGCTGCACGGAGCACGCTGCTCATGAAGTTGCCAGAGTTCGCGTGTTAAAATCCTCCATCTTAAATCTATTTTTTTTTGCATCGATTCGGCTGGAAAATATGCTGTCTGATAGACCAATTTAGTGCGCTAAAAATAATTGGATCCAAACAAATGCCCTGTCTCACTCGCTCTCATGCGGTTTCTCGTAAGAAATCAGATTCAAATTTTCAAATGCAAATTCATGGTAGTAATTAACCAGTTCTCTCAAATTTTACTACAGCATTGAATTCTACGTACCTTATAGTACAACTGCGCTTCACCAAAATTTTCGAAACAACACGCATTAATTTACATGTAATTACAGTTTTATCGAAGGAAGTCCCATGTTTTGCCCTTGTCTTACTCACAGTCTCTTACGCCACACCATGTGTTATGCCACGATCATGGCGTGATATGCTCTTAAGAGACCATGAGAAAGACAAGGAATAAACACAAGACATCGTTCGATATAATTGTGATGGTAAATTCACATGTGATCTTTTGTGAATTATGTTGGAGTGAAAAGAAACTTAAGGGTGCGTGGAATCTAATGGCATGGAGTATCATTTGAGTAAACTGGTTAGGATGAATTTGCATTCGAAAATGTAGGTATGATTTCTGATGGGTAGCTCCACGAGAGTGAGTGAGAAAGAACATTGGTTTGCATCTAATTTTGATCGTTGTCACTAAATCGGTCTTTTATAAGGCGGGCGTTCGGCAACGCTGCGTGCACGGCTGCTCTAGGTTCCGCGCTCATTCAAGTGACAAGTCGCGACACGGCCGGGCCTCCGCGCCGCGCGGAGAACTTTCAAGTTGAAAGGTCCGGCCTTCAGAAGTGTAATCAGTTCGAAGGCAGGAGGCAGAAGTCAGGTCGATCTCGATATTAATAGATCGAAATCAACGTCAGTGAACAACCTCGACTGTTGCATGATGGGGGAGCAGCGCGAGATATAAACTAGCTCACAAGCAAAGCTGCACCGAGCACAAAGACAGATTTAGAGCCAATGGATTTGAACGATCTCAGAAACTGTTTCTTTTATACTTTGTTTCATTTTCCGAAATGAAATCTAAAGAAGTACTTCATATGATCACTTGAATGTTTCCATTGCAAAGAACCTTATTCAAAATGAGCCATTTTGGCCCTGAGGAATTTGTTTTGGATTATTCTTCCAATGAATAGAGCATCGTTTCGCGGTTCTAAAGCTGGGTTTGTTTTTGTCTTAGCTCCTCTAGGAGCGGCGGGGGAGGGGGTCAAAGTTGAAACCTATTTTCGTCCATAACTTTTTACCAAATTAAGCTACGACTCTCAACTTTAAACCAAAATGCTCAGCGTAAAAAGAGCTTTCTTTTGATGTATATGATAATGTATTTATCTCAATTTTTAAGGTAAAAATTGCAATTTTTCGTTTTTTACAAACCCAAAATTTTTAAAATTTGCAATTTTTAAAGATGAATACCATCTTCGATTTTTTTTAAAAACTATCGAAAAGAAAGCCCTTTTTTTGTTCTTTTAAATGGCGCAAAGTTCATTTGTCGGCAATGAATACTCTCGGAGATATGATCGGTCAAAGTTAGCAAGGTCGCGGAAATTCTTGAAATTTGCGCGCTCCTATAGTGTTCCTATTCTGCGCCTCCTTACGTGCAGTCACGGAAGTTGAAAACGAGCTTATGCAAGTTGTCAGAATGACTTCTGCGCAAGGGGGGGTGGGTATTTTGGGTGGCGTAGGGGCATAATTATCGATGGAAATCGATATGCAGCGTTGCCAAATGTTGTCGAAACTCGTATAAGTTATGTGTAGGAATACATATACAAAGTTGGATGGAATAGTTGGAATTTATGTTCTGAAATTTGGCCAACACAGCTGAGAATATGGTTAGTGGTAAACTGACGGATGAGAGATTTTGTAAGTACGACGTATCTCTTGCCTGACAGCCGCCTTGCACAAGCAGCTTCGAAATTCATCAGCTCCGCTTATCTCCGCTAACTCACCTAAGTACAAATGGGATGACATCTGATAAAAGTACTATCTTTATCACACATGTAATGCACCGAATTGATACCGATGACATAAATTCCAACTATTCCATCCAACTTTGTACATGTATTCCTACACATAACTTATATGAGTTTCGACAACATTTGGCAACGCTGCATATCGATTTCCATCGATAATTATGCCCCTACGCCACCCAAAATACCCACCCTCCTTGCGCAGAAGTCATTCTGACAACTTGCATAAGCTCGTTTTCAACTTCCGTGACTGCACGTAAGGAGGCGCAGAATAGGAACACTATAGGAGCGCGCAAATTTCAAGAATTTCCGCGACCTTGCTAACTTTGACCGATCATATCTCCGAGAGTATTCATTGCCGACAAATGAACTTTGCGCCATTTAAAAGAACAAAAAAAGGGCTTTCTTTTCGATAGTTTTTAAAAAAAATCGAAGATGGTATTCATCTTTAAAAATTGCAAATTTTAAAAATTTTGGGTTTGTAAAAAACGAAAAATTGCAATTTTTACCTTAAAAATTGAGATAAATACATTATCATATACATCAAAAGAAAGCTCTTTTTACGCTGAGCATTTTGGTTTAAAGTTGAGAGTCGTAGCTTAATTTGGTAAAAAGTTATGGACGAAAATAGGTTTCAACTTTGACCCCCTCCCCCGCCGCTCCTAGAGGAGCTAAGACAAAAACAAACCCAGCTTTAGAACCGCGAAACGATGCTCTATTCATTGGAAGAATAATCCAAAACAAATTCCTCAGGGCCAAAATGGCTCATTTTGAATAAGGTTCTTTGTTCCTCAGCTTTAAGGAAAGTTAATGATTCCTACACAATACTCGTAAATAAATAAGCAAATTTTATTATTGCAACGGTTGTTATGCATTTTTTAATCGCACCCGAACTTTTATTTCGGCAACGATGGATGTTACTGATGCAGTACTCGAACATTTGGAATCTGTACCCATCCCGCGAGGTGGGGACGAAAAAATTAACTCAATGGTAATGAAAGACAACAAGAAACAATAATAAAATAGGCTTGTACTATGATCTTTAAGAACCAGTCAAACCGAAGAAAAAATAATAGGTTTGATTTATTTTATCTGTCATAATTGAACAGAAATTAAACAAGGATATAAAGTCAAAGCAGGTAACATAAATTTAGAACAGATAATATTGCGACAGTAGTTAACTCAAAATACAAGCCATAAAATTCAGTAGATATGATTCGTTTTCTAAAATTTCAATCACAGAATAATAATAATTTCTTGTGAAGAGAATTTTCGTACTTTTTTTTCCACTCCATTTTAGACTTAGAATTTTTCAAGGTTAAAGATAAATTTTACTGAATAGTTTAATTCCATTATTAATTATTTGCATTTAATCACTCTCACGGACGGATTCAGCAATCTGGCAACTGTGCATTATTCCCATTTGAATGCATAAGAAACTATCGATTAGTAAAAAGGCAACGGCTCTCTTAAAAATCGATCGTTTCTCTTGTTCAAATGAGATGAATTCATGGTTGCCAAATTGCTGGATCCACCCATAATAATTTTAATAATAATAATGATTCGATGCGGATTCTATTAATTACTATTGTCACTAGTCACTATACTATCAGGCAAATAAAATCAATGCATTTGTTCTGTTCTTTTACAGGTGAGTGCTGTCCAACTTTTGAAATGTTTTTAAGAAGACTTGCAGTGTGCATGGCAAAGATCGTGGCAAGGAGAAATTGAAGTAAGTCTCTGAGCTGCTGATATTTACTATTTTATCCACCTGGGAAGAAAAAAAAAAACCTGCAAGTCAGCAAACACCTATCTGCTGGGTAATCATCTCATTATTAAGGAAGCTCATTTTAGCGTGCAGCGTGCAGTGAAGGTAAATCTAGGTCAATAGTGCCAACTGATGAGCTGCGCGTTCCACCTACCAAAGACGTGAGACGTTGCCTCGCTAATAGCTTAATTTTTCATGCACTTATCACTAACTTTACCAAGTTACCACTCTCTCCCTCCGAGTATATGACTGCGACTTCTCATTAATAGAATTAATAATTGCCCAAGACCTCAAGAGATATCTACTGTCCATAGCTCCCTCTGTTTTATTTAATTGTTTCATATTGACTCCCCACCTCTTTTCATATGGGTCGTCGTTTTATTGAAGCTGGAGAATCTTGCGGCTCTTATGAGGCATAGCATGTAGGCAACTCTGGCAACCCCAATGGAAATCTCTTATGGACATTTTCACTCGGGCTGGATTTGTTTGCCTCACTTTTTTTAATCTAAAAAAAAAAAAAAAAAAAAAAAAAAAAAAAGGAATTTTCCATTTGAAGCTGATTTCAATCAAAAGTGCTAGTATTTTAAAGTGACTATCTGAACACAGAAATCATTATAACTGTTTTTTGGAAGGATTTTCACGATAATGGAACTGACTCATAACTGAAACAAGCAAACGTTTCTCACCTGGTTAATTGCATTCAAGTTCAGTGTCCAGATGGCATCTGTAAGTACAACACTTGCACTTTCAATTAAAACCAATTTTCGCTAAACTAATTACAATCTTTGATTTAAGGTTAAAAAAAGCGAGGCAAACAAACCAGAATCAAATTGCCTATGCTGTCACGCTTTGGGACAGGACTTACAATGTGTATTAGCCCCTCCACAGATCAGTGGCGAAGCGTGCAATCTAGTAATAATGCATTTTATCCATTTTAACTCATGGAAAAAGTCGAATTCGAGGGCTCTCGGTGTACACCAGTCGTTCGATATTTTTCATGGGTTTTAATGGACACACGCAACATTGCCAGATTGTACGCTTCTCCACTGATACAGGTGTAGCTTGTTGGCTATCTTTCATATTTTCTGCACTGGTGAAGCACTCCAATGAGTAAAACAGACGCCCTAAATCAGTTCCATTGTAGTTTATGGAGCATCCTCGCAGGTCCCGTTTTAACTCTCATCGCGTCCGTCGTGATGTTATGAGAGAATTTCGTGAAAACAGACTCGGCCGTACGTCGTAGACTCGTAGTTTGCACCAAAATGCGTCGACCCACGTACAAAGCATTATCGACGTTCGTGCGACAGATTTCACGTTAATCGACGCTTCGACGCTGGCATGGCGCGGGCGGGCGTCGCATCGCGGTGCGCTGGGAGAGTCGGGCGATGAAATGAAATGGGCTGGCGTCGCGTCGCGTCGTCGGTCGCGTGTGTGTGAACAAAAAAATCTAATCTCTGTGACCCATTTTTTTTTCTCATCTTTCTTTTTTTCGTGGGCCGTCATCAGTTTGATTAGGTGTCGGAAGACTAGAATAATGATCTCACCGAGGAAGCGTTGTAATGACCGCAGCGCAGCGGTGGCGCTACGTGGCGGCGTTTTCTTTAAACATTCGACCGCCACCTTTTACAAGCTTTGGTCCACTCACAATCAGTCCAACTTAAACCTTGTTGTCAAATTTAAAGACCGTTTCAATAATGACGTCGCAATGAAAATTGTGAACCGGGGGGGGGGGGCGATTATTTACTTCATCAATGAACTGATCGTTAAACCTGTCTATGAGTGATGTTATTGGTCCAAAATTGTGAAACTTGGTTGTTGCTATGGTAAGCATCGTTGAAGTGCCCTTTATTTAAAGACTTTATTCATTGAATGGATTTTAAAACTGGCACTTTAACTATGATTACAATAGCAACTGCCAAGTTTTAAAATTTTGGACCAATAGTATTTCATTCACAGTCTTAACCATCGGTTATTGATGAAGTAAATGATCGGCCCTCTGGAGTGCGAGAAGAGTGGACAAGTCCTTTACAGTGTTTCATTATCTTCTTGTATCATGCTGAAAATTTTACCGAGAATTATTCATGATTTCTGTTTTTGTTTGTTTTTTTTTTTTTGTTTGAAATCTCCAAGAGAAATTACACGCACGCAGCCTATAAAAAAATGTTCTAAAGTTGGTCAATTAATTTTGGAACTTTCTGATGTTCTCAATATTAATTTCTCTCATAAAAATACCCTTTGGAAATTAAATTCAAATTTGAAAAGGGATCAAAAAAGGGAAAAACAATGGTCGTGTTATCTTAGCCTCTCTCACTTTTAAATGGAGAAGGAAGGGCGCAATAATAGTTAAAAGCAAAAAAAAGTAATCATATTTTTGATTTTTGAACCCATATGGACCACCACCATTGTCAGTGAAAAACAGGTTATTGCATATATTTGGAGGATATTATTAGAGAAGAGAATGCAAACATTCATACTTATGGCACCTTAGGATATATGTGGAGCGATTTACAGTATGATGAGTCGCCACACTAAAGTATGGTCGCTACTTTCTTAGCCGCCTGTTGAAGTCTCTATCGAAAATTCAATCTGAGAGGTGGTCACTGACGGCTGCAGGTCAGTGGTGGTTGGTGGCCATCGAACGCTGCGCTGGCACGCCTCTGCTCACAACCTCGGAGTCATTGTCGTTGTTACACCACTCGCGGGGTTTCGGAAGCCTCGGCTGTTTTTACTCGTCGCAATCGAAAGCCCCCCCCCCCCCCCCCCCCCCAAGAAAAAAAGAAAAAGAAAATCATGCGTTGTGTGCTTTTCATTCAAAGAAAACCTTATGCTTCAAACCAAAATACCTTCGGAAGAGGACAGTTTAAATTTTATGAGATTTATGACGTATTCTTCGTGAAAGAGACGAATGGATGGAGTCATCACTAGAATTGTCTATGCAAAGGATTCCGTATTCTTTTGGTCATAATCACTTACTTGCGTGATAACATCGAATATCGAGCTATCGAAACCCGTGCTTAGTTTCCAAAGGTTGGCTCATTCGTTTGAAAGGTCAACCGTAAAAAGAGAAATTTTTCTAAATTAAAATTAAAATTAAAAAAAAAAAAGAAAATAGTATTCATGCGTTTGCGATTCATAGCCTATATAAAAGGGATCATGGTGAATTTTGAACTTTGTCCAATTTTTGCTCCGTCACATTGAAACAATTATTATAGAAATAACTTTTCAGTAGGGTTTCTTCCCCCTCGAAAAAGAGTGTCGGACCTACACTGAGAAAAATTTCCGATTGTTTCAATGAATGTTCCGATAGTATATTCCCGCGCTTTATTTCCCATATAGACAATCGGAATTTCATAGAGACAATAGGAATTCGAGTAGATTCAAACGTCCAAACTGTTGCAACGATAGGTTTTTTTAAGATTGAAATAAGGGGAAAAACAACTATGGTTCTATTCTTATAGTTTTAGCAGCCACTTTTTTCTCAGTGTAGGTTTTTGTTGAATCTGATTCGAGAATATTTTGAATTTGCAAAAATGAATTTACATGATAGCTTATGAACGAGAATGATTCAAGTTGAATTAATAATTCCGCAGGAGTTATGCCCTAATCAGAAAATAATTATTTTGAGTTAGTGTTTGTTTTTTCTTTCTTTTTAATTGATGCTTGAAGGTCGGGTGTACATGGTTATAAAACGAGTCGAAAGAAGATGAATGCACTTAATTGTCAGGAGTTACGCGTGGTTTGCGTTGCTCAGTGTCATACGAGTGTTCGTGTAAATTCCAACACCTCTTCACCCGACCCGACTCAAGTTCACGCACTTCTAACACATCACTCCGGGGACAAAGAAGATTATACTTCAAGTGTATGAATGGAATCAAGAGATCACTGATGCCGTCCATTTCCGTACATTTCGATGGCATGCTATGAAACATCGGTGATTCTACTGGTCAAAATAAAGACTATACAATGTGTGTACACCAGTTGAGAAGTAATATGGCTTTCAAAAGAAAGTATCCTGATAGAAATTGTCATTGTTTCATTTCTCGGCCAATTTGAGAAATTTTACAGTTTTCAGGTATTTCAGTCTTGCAGTATTGCCATTTGTGACATTATGCCTCAAAAAATTCAAAACGATAGAAAAGAAAAGTTCATCAAGAACAATTTCAATGAGAGGACTTTATTTAGAAAGTCATAGTACATTAATCAACGAGCTACATCAATAGAGAGGATTTATGTGACGTGACTTTGAAACATCTAGGAGGTAGCCATGATGGAAATCTCTCATGGACATTTTCAGTTCACTCGGGCTCGGTTTGTGTGCCTCATATTTTTAACCTTTAAAGTTTAAAGTAAAAGTTGTGACAAATCCATTGGAAAATTGGTTTTAAATGAAAGTTCAAGTGTTTTAGAGTGGTTATCTAGACACAGAAATCGACTTATTTGTTTCTTTTCTAAGGATACCAGAACTTGACAGAAATAAGCAACATTTTTCTCACCTGAATAGTTGTATTAGAATTCTGTGTCCTGCAGATAGACACTCTAAAATACTTGTACTTTCATTTAAAACCAATTTCCACTGAATTAATTACAATTTTTTATTTAAGGTTAAAAAAATGAGTCAAACGCAATCCAGAATCAGATCGTCGATGCCGTCACTTTTTGAGATAAGATTTAAAACATTTCGTATCAGCCCCTATGTTGATTATTTATTGGTATAAGGCTCATTGATTTTAATGGAATTCTACACGAAACATCGGTGATTGATTTCACTTATGGTTGAAGCAAATACTACCTACACGTATACGCCATTAGAGAAGTATACATTAATGGCTCATGCATATACTATACTCAGATCAAATATCTTTGCTTCAATTGGTTGAATCATCGATGGAGTGGTTAAGTAGAATGCTGACAAATATAAACGAAACCAGCGTTACCAGATTTTAGGGAAATATCAGTATATTGCCCATAAGGATCAATGTAAAATTTACTGAATTTTTCCTAAAATCTGGCAACGCTGTGCGAACCGGCTGCCCTGCGAGAGAGAGATAGATAGATAGAGAGAGAGAGAGAGAGAGAGAGAGAGAGAGAGAGAGAGAGAGAGAGAGAAGAGAGAGAGAGAGGAGAGAGAGAGGAGAGAGAGAGAGGAGAGAGAGAGAGAGAGAGAGGGGAGAGAGGGGAGAGAGAAAAGAGAGGGGAGAGAGAGAGAGAAGAGAGAGAAGAGAGAGAGAGAGGGGAGAGAGAAGAGAAAAGAGGGGAGAGAGAGAGAGAGAGAGGAGAGACAGAGAAAAGAGGAGAGAGGAAAAGAGAGAGAGAGAGAAGAGAGGGGAGAGAGAGAGAGAGAGAGGAGAGAGAGAGGAGAGAGAGAGAGAAAAAAGGAAAAGGAGAGAGAGGGAGAGAGGGAGGGGGGGGGTTTGGGGCGGGGGAGTAGGGGGGGGGGAAGTGAATCAAAGACCAGGCCATTGAAGCCGCAGCCACGGATTAAGCGCGCAAGTTGGGACCGGACACGGGCAGGTTGGTCATAACCGACTCGAACAAAATTTACAGATGCGCGAAACTGTGTCAAGAACGCAACCGTCGAAAATTATGACCGCACTGCGCATACAGCTGCACACCTCCACCCCTCCACCCCGCCCCACACCCACATACGCACATACACACACTTAAACCGTATTTTTGTAATGTGACCCATACCACCTCAAAATACCACAATCAGAATGGAAACCTGGTTCATTTTCAGGCAATATTTTCTCGTCTACCGTCCTGAAAATTTCCAAACCGTCCCCTTTCAAATCAATGGGAAAGGCAGAGAAAAAGACATATCGACCATCTTCATATTAGTCATCGAAAGAGAGAGACTGAAAATATGTCTCCGTCAGCTCTTATTCTGATTGTATTATTCTGTGATACCACATTTACTGCTGTTCTGTGTTTCGGCCAGTCTGTTCGCTTTTTTCCATATACTTGCTCGCTCTCTCGAGTGAGATCGAAATCTCATAGGATCGAGGGTAATTAAGCATTGTCGCTGTAGATGAGCTGAACAATCGTGGTTTTCATCGCCTTCTCCTACAGCCTGCTCAGTAGAAAGTTGCTCCTTTTCACTCTCCACCCGCGCATCAAAAGAAAAGCGGTTCGCGTGTACACGCACAGCTCACCTGCTCTATATCAGCGACTGATGATCTGAAATGTGCGGAGTGTGCGTCGAAAACGCAAAGCTAAGTCCAAGTCCGCGTGTTAGACTTGAGGCGGGCGGGCGTGGTCCCTCGACTGTGAAAAATCTTCCTCCAGATGCGACAATTGAAGGCAGTTTATTCTCGCATTATTTCGTAATATCTCAGACGACCAGTGCAGCACTGCAAAGACTTTCCTAACTGCCGCTTTCTTCGAGGAAAAATAAAATGGGCGGTCGAGCTTTGCCTCTATAGATGGTTTTACTGGGGGATTGAACCCCATCCACCCTGATTCCCCGAATTCCCTTTATTGTTACGTCACTGAGATCAGCAAATCACACAGTAATCAGTTGAGTTCCGTGTTTGTTTTTATGATATGCTGAAACGGTATAATCTTGAATTTACCACTTAAAATTCAAATACATTACAAAACAGGACTGTATACTTTTCAGCGGGGGCATGAAAAATGTGTTTGTTTCATGTTATTGAGTTTATTTAAATCAAGTTTAGCCATTTCAAGTGTAAGTATTTTTGAACCTTTTCTGTTTTAGTAACGATGCTAAACTTCGCTGTAGTACACCTTGCATGCAACAAACCGATTAGTTTATTCACTCAGATTTTCCCGTCGGAAGACCTTAAACCCGTTTCCAAGTCCAGTCTGGTAAAATCATCGAAACAACTCTTAATTGCTTCAGGGGCTGATACCCCTCTTCAGCAGTATTTTCTGCACTCCAGTTTTTCTTATTCTACTGATGAAATAGTGGCAGATCCAGGACTATGATTTTCTCTCCCTCTCTCTTTGCTGTTTTTAACGAGCGTGTCAGAGAAAGACAGATGATCGCCGTGGAGCAGTCACGTGACTATCGCCCCTACCACTATCCTTTACTAACACACGCGTTTTAAAGGCTGAGAGAGAGGGGGGAGAGAGGGAGAGAGAGAGAGAGAGAGAGAAAGAGAAATAGCAAATTCCTAGAGCCGCCTCTGTAACGAAGTATGACGATCGTGCTCTTGCTAGTGAGTTGTGAGACGCAGACCCCCTTAAATTGAGGAAAAGCGAGTCTGGACCCCTTCATAGTACAGAATGCCCGGAGAATGTCTACGTCCACCTCCCCCTTTTCCAGGCCCCTGGGTTCATTATCACGAAATACCTTCTCCTCTTTCACTATCATCATTTATTCAAATAAAGAGCCTTCCGCTAAACCTATCGAGACAGGCTCATTTATCCTTGACTTCAGCGTTGCCACACAGCTTCAAGCAGTGGTGATTTACGATGTATCGATTAATCTTCCGCATGATCTAATGAAAAATAATCGATTCTCAGAAGTCTCGATTGAACCCTCCTACTAAGCGATAATTTTGCCTCGGTACAACTGGGTTTTAAATGGCAGTTAAAGTTGGTCTACTGCAAACTATATTGCTCCAGCGTGGATGGCCAATTCTGTCGTAAAATCGCATAAAAATCACATTGAAGAAAAGTCTCAAAATCAACCTACAAACTCTACAAATGCGATGGAGCGAGAGATTGATCACTGTTGGTCTATCCCATTACTTTGGCAACATTGTCTCAGGCTCGTGCTGTGATCGATTGTGGGTGAATACCGAGTAGTGTAATGGTGATCCCGTACATAAAATATGACTGCCTCCTTGAGGCTCTGACTCCCTGCGATCATATACAATCGCGGTAGGTTGCTGATTTGAGTTCGTTCCTCCGTTGGCCTAAGTAAATACAGTCTAAAAACCTAGCGCTGCATTGCGCAGGTCAACGGCACCTTCTAATCCGAGAGTAAATATTGTCCAAGATTATTTATGGCGCCGACAATGCTAGTATTGACTCAATCTTTCCTGAACGTAGGTACCTCGTACCCAATATCGACGCCCTCCTCAGTCCCCTGCACAGTTGCCAGTTTCGGATAAAAAATCATCATCCGTTTTTCTGTTCCTCCATTCCGCCATTTCTTCGTTTCAGTTAACGGAAATGGCAAACGTAAGAGTCTGGGAAGCTGTGTCTAGGAACTAATTCGTAGTAATTTTTCCGTGTTATTTTACTCAAAACTGGTAACACAAGTCATTGCAATTTTTTTCAAATCTACTGATCAGATTTTCATGAGTAAATCAATGTATATTACAACGAGCGACTAGACGCAAAACTGTCATATACTTATTATTGGATGAAAATGGCATTCTTTATGTATCTGGAGTTGCCGAGAATGTTGAATATGATATTATTACTTTTGGTTACTCTTTGCTTCAAAGTCAACTCATAATCTTTTGTTTTTTTTTTGTGTGCCAAATCTGGCATCTTTGCTCCTTAGTCCTCATTTGTGTGTTGCTTATCAAGAGACGTTGATCCAGGTCTTAGGTCCGCCGAGTAGGCGTATACGTGTTGCAATCGGGAAGGTGGGGTGAAAAAAAAAAAAAAAAAAAAAAAATACTAAAAAAAAAATACTAATTTCGCAAAGTATGTTAAGTCAACGTTAGGTTTTAAATTTATCGCGGAAAACAATTTAATCTAAATCGAATCTTATGTTGCGGAGGTATATTGCAAGAGAAAAGAAAAGGGGAACGTATCGGGTAATTAACGACCTTCGGTCTTAGTGCGCTGTGTAATATTATTACGTTACAAAGATGAATTATTAAACATTGATTGATCGGGATTCTGAGTTTAATGCACGCGCGCAGGTGAATTTCGCGATTAATAAGATATTGAACGAGCACAACAATTAATTGAGCCATCTTGAGCTAAGAAGGTAGGAAAAGTCAATTTTTCCCCCGGAAGGAGCTTTTGCATGGTTTTGCTGTAGGCAAATATTTTCATGTGCAATGCTGCGAAAATAACTTTGAGGTCACTAAAAGAGTTATAAACTCACTTTTTGCTGAGAAAACCGAGTTTGATGTTCAGATAGATCACGCTTTGCATGTATAAGCACTATTCGTTTGCCTCGCTCCCTCCCCTTCCCCCGCTTTGGAAACGTTGCTTTTTTCTATTTAAACCCACAAACATGATGGGACAATGGGGTTCTTGCAAACTTTTGCTGTGAGCAAATGAATAGTCCAATCTGAGGTAAAAAAACCAGCGAAAATCACGAAAATCACACTGAGAGAGTCTAAAATTCAGTAATAAATAAGTTTGTAATGGTGGCTCAACGCAGGTATCATGGGAGATTCCTGTCTATTAAGTCATTCTCCACGGAAAGACAGAGATATGTCTCAATTTAGATAGGAATCTCCCATGATACCTGCGACTCTCCACCATCAAGCCCGATTATGGCAAAAGTTTGCAAGATCCCAAGTGGCTGAAACACCCTCAAATTCGACAATTGGTATGAATTTGAATGGACAAAATGCAACTTTGCCAAATCCTACGATGCTGCTGCTGCCCTTTCCTTTATACGTTTAAGCAAAAATCGATTATTTTAGATCGAAGGTGGATCCAAGAATTTGCCCTTATCTCCCTTGGGACTTATTCCTTGCCGCCTTCGTATAGCTGCGATGTGAAGGTTCTATGATTACTCATTAAATAATAAAGAAGAAAAGCGAGAGAGAATCCTGCCTGAAATAAATTCTCATTGCGTGTATATTATTCGAGGGTGCGGTCAAAATAGGATTAAAAGCAACGACGCGAGCGCGCTCTGCATTAAAATGCGGCAATTGCGGTTTATTGTGATTTGACGCATGACTTGAAATCTTGCTTGCAATTTTCGCCGGAGCTGAAGGTTAACTTGAGATTATCGTGAGCCCACTTGACGGATAGCATTCGTGAATTCGTATATTTATAAATATATGTATGATTCAGCACTATATTCATTTATGTTAGATTAAGTACAACGTAAAGAAAATTAGTACTTATGTACTATACACGTCTAGGCTGATTAATGACCAAGTCAACAAGAGAGCTATGTTTACGTATAAAGATGCATTTATCTTTAGAGATCTAATTTTTTCGTTTAAGCTATGAAGTTAATGTGTCTATCGCAAACTTTTTTACAGCAACATAGAGGGTTAATTTTGATGTAAAACCACTATCAAATATAACGTTGAGAAAATTACAAAGTTATTAACCTGACTTACTAACTCATTAAGTGCGTTTGTTATCATTTTTAGTGTTTCAAATTAGTTGTCTTGGTTCATAAATGTTCGAATTTCACGTATTCTCGGCTGCATTCAAAAGTGGTGTCTTCTAATAAATCATGATTAATCTCGTTTCTTAGTATTTATAGATGGGAATCACCATGCTTGTAAGGAAAATAAAATTCCCCGCACACCGTTTGGAATTTGATCAGCTCTTGAGTCACTGACAATGTGCTAACCGGTGCGGGTGCGGTGCGATGCACTCAGATTCCTCATCGCTCACCGCTCACCGCTGGAGGATGTTGAATTGCATGCACATTCGTCGCGTTGCAGACACAGTCGCCAAATGGGGCTCATGCTAAATTTGCTATAAGTGATTGAATAATTATTTCTTGTTTAAAAGCCAGCGATGAACACATTAAAAAATTATGAAATACATTAATAGAACCACAGAATTATATTTTAATTTTAAGGCGTATTGGTGGATATAAAGTCCCTTTACATAGAAAGTTAAGACAAGAGGGTAGTCAGCCTCTGATTGTATAACGAGTTTGCCTCTATTGGATGCTATTTGTCCATTTGTTTACATACTTTTGTTTACAAACGAAGGGGTCCAACGGAATTTTACGAATAAAAGAGGTAACTGCAGTGGACAAAGTTGTTCATTTTAATCATGATACAACTCAAGAATGTCTATAATTTTCAAAAGAACCTTTAAAACCGTACTTAGATGTCGATCAGAGTTGGGCAAAAAATTATTCGGAAATTATTCGGTGTGTCCGGCAACGCCGAGTCAATCGAATTATTCGACGAATAATTCTACAATTGACCTATACCTTCCGTGTGTTTTCCTTTCCTCAACTCAGGTAGCAAACCCAGTTTTCAGTGTTGCCGGAGTCATTTCATTATTTCTGATTATTCGGTTGCCCAACTCTGATGTCGATGAACAGAAGCAGTGAAAGATTACACTGTTAGAAACTCTGCGGCACTGTAATCTTTGCAGTCGACCAAAACACAACAACGCCAAAACACAATAACGGCCTTCAGAATGTAAACAAATGTGCAAAATCGCATCCAAGGGCGGCGCCCATGGTTTCACTTATCTTAACTATCTACATTCTACATATATAGGGACTCTAGGCGGAGCTAAGCAGATACCATGAGAGATTCCCATTGAAGGCTTTCGGCTATCACTATTTTATTTTGAAGTCATTTTGTGATTTTTAAAGTATATATTTCAGCGTCATTTTTGATGGTTTTTATAAAAGCATTAACTTCTCAATCTCATGTAGTAAAAGTTAGCAAGAGCCCAATTGTGCAAATAAATGTCTCAATGCCTATTCGAACAAAATCAGACGAATCAAATAGATATTTTCTGCACGATCCGACAACCTTGCGATGTAACGTTCCGTCGCGTCGTGCGTCACATTTGCAGGAGGATTACGTAATTTCGCGGGTCAGCGTTAGCGTCAGCCGTGAGCAAGGGCCCCCTCAAAGTTGCAGTCTCGATCGTAGAATTGGGATTCGCCGACCGCCAGGAGTTGAGTGATGGGGGGATGTAAAGGGGGAGGGGGGCAGTCCGCTGAACTGAACGAGAACGGCAGCGGCACGATCGTCGCACTGTGGTGCGAAATCGTCAAAAAGTGGCTAAAAATCAAAAAGCAAATTTCTCACCAATAATAATTGATCATAATTTCCGAGACC